>CM031238.1:77653808-77770372 GCA_018340775.1 Taxus wallichiana var. yunnanensis
AACATCCTTAACATCCTTAATTTCCATGTCTGTAGCCAACTACTGGCATAACCCCTTGCCTCTAACAAGTTTAGTGACTTTAATGTGTACATCATACTCCATTACTTTTGTGATCCACCCAGCACGTTTCTCATTCATCTCCTTATTTAACAAAAACTCTTTAACACCAGGATGAGAAACCATCAAGTGTACCTTGTTGTTGGACAACATGTGCCTAAATTTTTTTAGAGCTTGAATGACTACAAAGACCTATTTTTCGATGAAAGAATACTTGAGCTCATATTCCTTGAGAGACTAATGAAGAAGGCAATTGGTTTCTCCATCAGATCATCATTATGTTGAGTGAGGATACCTGAAATACTCTCATGACCTGCAAAGCATAGAGAATAAAATCCTTGTCAAACTGGGGGTTTACCAGTGTAGGAGCTTGGGAAATAGCAGTTTTGATAGCCTTGAAGATTTCTCTCCCTTCCTTTTTCCAGGAGAAAGGAATGTTATTTTTAAGCATGGCCGTCAAAGTGCTTGGCTAATGTTGCAAATTGGGGAATGAATCTCCGAACAAAGTTTATAGTTCCTAGAAAACTCTAGAGACCCTTCTTGTGACTTGGGAGGGATAGAGACAAAATTGACTAAATCCTGGTTGGGTCAATTGAGAGTCCTTCAGCTGAAACAATATGTCCCAATAACTTGCCTTCTTGAACTGCAAAAATGCATTTTTAGGGTTTAGTGAGACCCCAAACTCTCTACACCTTCGAAAAACTTTTCTTAGATGCACAATATGATCTTTGACATGTTTGGAATAGACAGTTATATCATCAAGGTAAACCAAGATCATATCATTGATGAGTCCTTTAAATTCCATGTCCATGGCTCTTTGAAAAGTAGCCCCTGCATTGGACAATCCGAATGGCATTTTGTTGTATGCATACGTGCATTTTGAAAAGTAAGCAATAAAGCCGTTTTGAATTGATCAAATTCTTGGACCAGAATCTAATTGTACCCTAAATATCCATCCAACAGAGAAAATATTTGAGCTCCTACCACTGTCTGGAGGATCTATTCCATTGATGGAAGAGGGTAATGATCCTTTAATGAGGCACGGTTCAAATCCCTGAAATCTATGCAAAGCTGGATCTCTCGTTCTTTTTCCTTACAAGAACTAGATTAGCTACCCATGATGAATGCTTGATGGGAAAAATTATGCAGGCTTTGATAAGCTTGGTTAACTCTTTCTCATTAGTGGATCAACCTTAGGATTGATTGGCCTTTGTTTTGATGAACTGGACTTAGAGTTCGGATCTAGTTCAATTATGTGTTGAGCTAGGCCTGGGTCAAAACCATGTAGGTCTTTGTAGCTCCATGCGAAAATATCATGATATTCTCGACACAATTCAATGAAAGCTTCCTTTTCCTGAGCAGTGCATACCTTACCAATCTTTAAAAATTTCTCATTGGCCACCTCAACTTCCTCAAAATCTTCTTCCTTGACCACCATATTCGTGCTTTGTCATTTGGCCTAGTCATCTAAATTGAAGATAGATTCAAGCGTGACCAAGCCTTTTGGAAATTTTTTTCCTTTCAACTGAATGACCTAGTCATCATAGGATTCTATAATTTACCTTGGTGTTTGGTGTGAACTCGCCTTATTGTAGAAAAAGGAAACTTTGCTCATCACTATCGAATACCTGCCAACTGCTTACATTATCTGGTACTGTGGGGTGGACAACCATTTTAACTATTTTTTTCCCTTCCTTCATGAGGTCCACAGGTATATCATATTGAGATCCGATAGTAGCAATCATGTCAGCATCTTGATTTTGATTTCTAGGAACCGCGAACTCAAAGCTTCAAACTCCTCTATTAGGTCCCAAAATCAATTCTTATATGATATTAAGAGATCATTTTTTATGCATCACTGCGGTCGTTACTATGATGAACCACCAATTTGCTATTGCTTAAAAGCGATTAAGGATTTGATTCCTCTTTATTGGGCCAGCTGCAACCCTTATATAAGAGCCTCATACTCAGTGACATTATTAGTATAGTCTGAACTGTAATCAAAAAGATGAGAAATATTTATCCCCTTTAGGAGAAATTAACATGACTCTTGCACTTTGATTCATTTTTACTTCTTGAACCATTGAAAAATAACTGCCATAGTCCTTCAGAATCACTGGGTGCCTTAACCAACTGAGGCACAATTGTACCTTCTTCATGTATACAATAAGTTCCCAATCCAGTCTCATCCAAAAACAATAGACCAGATTCTTTGTTAGCCAATAAATCAGCATACAGTCATATTGATGGTCTATACTTACCTCATCAAGCACTGCATCAGGAACCTCCTCTACAAGAGTAGTTGGTTCATGATCCACAACCTCTTCTTCTAGGTCACAAATGGCGTAGTTACCATCTGTGGGTTTGGACGTGTATGGTTCCACATGGGTAAGAGAAATTGGTTATGCTCTTATAGTTACCTTCATCCCATAACGAGTTCTCAAGATCATATGTGACCAGTCCATCGATAAATAACCACCCATCTTGGCAGTGAAATCTCGTGATAAGAAAATGGAAAAAAGAGGGGAAGATCGATAACTGATATGTCTTGTGTGAATGACAAGCTAGGACATGCATGAACAAAGTAAGATGAAGTTCCTTGATGATTCCAACCATCTTGACTGTAGTACCATCCAACTGGACAACTCCTTTTGAAATTGGGGTATATGGGATCCCCAACACATCTGTAATCTGTTTAGGCATGACAAAGCTACTGGCTCCGGAATCGATCATACAATTATGAACCAAATGATCACCAATGATTAGAGAGATATAAAATGGTGGCGGTTTATTGGCCCTAGGAATCCCTTTTGCTTCTGGATGACACAAACTGGTTGCTATGGATGCTCCATGACTTGAGGTTTTATCAGTAGTGCCGAAGTTGTTCAAAGCTTCTCGCAGCAAATTCCACTACGACGGAATTGAGAGCGCATCCCACATGGTGACACTCAAATTAGTCTTTTTCATCTACTCCACAATACTGAATGGTATTGCCCCTACTTTTGCTGATAACCTTTTGAGCGCTAGAATCCTCCTTTGGGAAATGTTTATTGGGCAATGTAATACCTACAGGTCCATCACCCTTTGAAGGCTGATTGGTAGGCATTTCTGGTAATTTCTTCCCTGTGTCTTTATCCACTAATGATTGTGCTTGAGGACATGAAGGAGATTCTGCTAAATCTTGGAAGTCTCGCCGCTCGGTTGTGGAATTTTGAGGATCTATTGCCCTCTTCTTAGAATGTGTATTTGCAGCTACTGTGGATGTGTCAGTATTCAGTCCACAAAAATCATCAGCTTGCCAATTTAGTAACGTGGTTTCCTCAGTGATCTGGGCTTGACTATCCAGGTTCTTTGGTTCGGCCCGACAAGTCGATGGGGTTGATATACCTTGGACCATAAGATCTTGACTCAAAACTCCATTTGGGTAGAGGTTCTGATTATGGGGTAGAGAACAGGGATAACACCACTCATAGTCTTGAATGAGGTTGTTTTGAACTGGGACTATAGCTTGGGAATAACCTAGGCGGGAAGGGTTACGAAGAAAATTCAAAGGTTTTACATTCGTAACTTGGCTTGTGGCCTAATTTTGTGACTGACCGTTTCCATGAAATGGAGGATGGTTCATCTGATATTGGGGTTGAAAGGGGTGAGCATACTGGGACTACTACCTCTTCATTGCTACGAGTTCATTCCCAAAAGTTTGTAATAGTGACTTTACCTCAGCCAAATCATTTGAGGGATTGGACACATGCATAGCTATTAGAATAGAAGCTACTTAAGGCGGGGCAATGATTTGGTTATTGGCTGCAAGCTCTGCAAAAATAGGAATGGGAGGTCTAGGAGAAATTTTACCTGCTTGAATCAAGCAATTCTCAGCTCGTATGGCCACTTCGTAAGCATTAGGGATCACAGTTCCCCCCATGGATTGGATCATGACAACTGACATCACTGTTCAATGCCCATAAGTAATATAGAAATGCACTTTCTAGGGATGGCCTTACAAGTGTTGGGATCCATTTCCAAGTCTTATCAAAGCGGGGTTGAAATCACTCATATACTCTTGGGAGATCACTTGATAGTATGAAATTTCTCTACAAGTGAAAGATTATCACTTTTGTCTTCAAACTGTTTACACAACTTCATGCCTAAATCATTCCAATTGGTAACGGATCCAACAGCTAAACTCCATAACCATTGAAGTGCCCTGCCTTTGAATGAAGTAGTAAGGAGTCGAAATACCATGTTATCTTCTATAATACTGTGTACCGTGCAAATGCTAGCCACATCTAGTATGTGCTCTTGAGGTGATACATTAGTCTTCCCGTTAATGTAAGCAGTAAAACACAAGAAATTTTCAAGGTAATGGCTTTGGTATTGTGTCTCTTTGTGCTAACAACAAAGGACTGCTGGCATTGAATGGAGGACAAGTATTGGCTGCCATGACATTCAAAATTTGGTTGTGTCTTGGTGGGGAAAATGTCCTTCAGGAGGAGTTGAATGCCCTCTACAAGGTAAAGCAAGAAGGCTGATGGTACTGAAAGGTTTCTTCCCCTTCTTCTTGGGGGAGACAAAGAAAGCTCTAAATGATAATAATTATCCCACCTTGAAGAAGATCTTGTGTGAATCCTTTTCACATGAGTTGATGTAATGAACTTTGAAAATCCAGAGAGATGGAGTCACCAGGTACCTTGTGTCAATGAAATGAGAAGAGAGGTACCAACTCTCACACCTAAGGCGATGCTAAAAACCAAGGTTGTCTCCAAATCACTACACCCCCCAAATGACTTGGGAATTAATCATGACATTTGGTATGATTGGGATACATGGGATCACCTCTGAAGTTGTGGGACTTGCGCTTGAGGTGAACCTCCAGGAGAAGGCCGGCTTCCTATTCCTAAACTAAACACAACACTACTTCGATGTAAGAAAGATGGCTAACTAGACCTATGTTAATATTTCATGGGATTAGGGAGAGAGAATGTAAAGAAATAAAATCTATTCTAGAAGTGGTGATGCACCAAGAAAAGGGATGTTCAACTTCTGGAAGGGTTAATGTGGGTATGATGCTTGCATCGTTAGCCACCTTCACCTATTACAACTTGGAAAGGATATAAAATACCATAGACTAGAAGCACATGTTCCTTCGCTAAACTTAAAACATACACAATATAAATATCAGCTTTGATTTGATACATAGATAATCTATCAAGATGATAATCACAAGCACATGTCAAGTATCCACTTGAGTGACAATAATAATGTAACTCTTAATCAATAGAAGGAAAATAGTTTCTCACAACTGATGAAAAGTAACCACACTATTCTTTTCACAATATGAAACAGATAATCTAAAATAAAGGTAAACTAATCAATAATGCCAAGGAATTGCATTCACAAAGCATACAATGACTAATCATTCAACACAATAAAATAGATCTTCAAGTGCAAGGAAACTTTGAATATAATTAAAAGGTTTCAACAAAAATCTGAAAGCACTCTTCCAAGCTTGAAGAGAAACTTCACCAGAAATCTCTAAAAATATATATGTCTCGTATATCAAATAATGGAAGCATTCCACTATTTATAAGTTCCTAGGTTGAGCCATTACAAGTTGGGCCTTTAACTAACCTTTAACTAAAAATAGTAATGTCATTAATAAAAGGGAACATGCTCCCATAAAAATAGCAAATTTGTTACAAAAAGTTGACCAAGTCAACCTTGCAACTTTGACTGATTCTCAGAGCTTGAACCTGTCCTTTCATGGCCACTCAGCTTTGGCTTGATTCACCTGTCTCTCCTTTCTCTACAAGTTTTTGTTGTCCTTCCTCCCATATAGCCATTCGATGTCTATATTTGAATAAGTGCTTGATAACACCTTGAGTTTCTTTGTCTCCAGGTCCACACACATAGTGATTCACTACATCCATTGTCTCGATTTCTTTTCGTGATCTTGTCTTCGCAACATCGTGGTCTCGCTTCACCAAATCTTTGAAATTTCCTTAATCTGGTCCTCGGGAAGAGCATCGATATTTTCATTAAAGAACTTGTAGTTGGCATTGTCAAACTCCTTCAAGATATCATTGAGGGCATCTGTAATCTCCACTCACTTCTCCTCCAATTTCTTAATCAGATCTTGTAGCACCTGACACCTGGAATTCCATAGCCTTTTGATATTCAAACAATTTAGAGGCATCATCAATTACCTCTTTCTAGAAGAAGTAAGTCAGAATATTCTTCTCTAATGTCACTCCATGTTGCCAAAGTTAAATTTAAATTATTATTATCTTCGGAGAAATATTCATCCATCTTAGCAATGGTGGTTTTTGCAACCTACAAATCATTATAAATCTCAATGGCTTCCTTAATAAAAGGATTGACTTCTGCAAGATCTTTTCCATCCATCAATTTATTGTTCTCCCTTTTGGCCTAGATTCTTGAGCTCATGATAGGAAATATCATCGATTGTAGATGAAATTGTCATGGCCGTAGTAGTTGAGATGTTAGTGGATGGAGTGGGTTGGGTTACTCTACGCAGTGTGTAGTGAGATGCTTGACTTTGGCCTTAAGCTCATCCTTGGTGGCCTTGTCTTTGTTGTATTTCTCCAAAAGGGCCCCAAGAGCAGTGTGTACATCTTGTTTGGCTCCTTCATGAGTAGCCTTCCCTAATGAGAACTTTAAAATCTGTAATCTCTCGCTGTGATGGTTTCTTTAGTTTTCCCCTCAACAGGGGTAGCCACTTCTATCACACACTCTCCAGATGGATTAACCATCAGACTTGATATGGTTCTCGGTCTCTTGGCCTGTCTTTTGGGCATGGACTCCAATATACTGAGATCTATCACATCTCCAGAGGAACCTTTTTCTTTTGCTTAGGAGTTCTATCTAAATAGCCACTCTGGTATGGCTAGAGCTGATGAAGATGGAGTAGCAGATCGATACCTGAAGCATCAGTTAGAGAAAGATCACTAGAAATGCCAACTGATATCTAAGTAGAGGTAGCAATGATGGAAGGTGTGGGTGTGAGGACAGCCATAGGAATTGACAAAGTAATTCTAGGGTTGAAATTGAAGAAAATGGGAGTGTCAAAGGAAGTGAAGAGGAAATGGGTGACCCAATATTTTCCCAGCTGATAGAACTAGAAGTGATGAAAATACCTGGGCCATAGAAGGGGATGGGAAGGAAGAAATGATGGTAGAAGTGGAAGGAACTGATATTGGAAGTGATAATGGAGGAAGGGGAAGATGTGATGGATCCTAGATGATACTAGGAGAGTCACTCACTTCAACTACCTCTGTAAGAATCGGCATTATAGATGCTATAATCTTGGGAGCAACAGACCTAGAAAGAGATGAGCCACCAACCACAAATGAGATCTTCTTTGGAATGGTAGGAACCCTTTGAGTTGACCTCTTTCCTTTTGTGGGTGTTGGTTGGTTTACTACTGATGTAGACCCTGTATTTGTAGGTTGATTTTCCCCTTTGGGTGAGATTCCCAAGGTGGCCAACCAACTGAAAGTTCTCCTTAGAATGGGTCCCACCCTTTCTTTAGTATTGCTGCACTCTTCCACATACCAATCAACCCATGATAGTGGTTGATTGGCAACATTATCATTCCTGTATGATGGATCTAGGACCTCATCATTGTCCTGCAAGTCCTTTGGCACATCAACCAATCCAAACTGCCACACTTCATCAAGAGTTAACCTCTCATAATCCCTTTTCCACACAATGTACTCATCCTGACAATGAATCCATATATCTTCTAACTAGGGCACATGAGCACTGGACTTACCTATCTCCCCGAACTTACCCCAATAGTCAAAATTAGTTCACGGATGGAAGGTCCGTAGGGTTACCTCAACCATTTCTTAGATCCACATTTTTTGCCTTGTGGATATTTGGGCAAGAATACTTGCCAATTGAAACAAGGAAATGCATTCCCACCTTGTGATGCTTATTTTGGATTTGATGGTAATCCAACAACTACCGAACCAATTCTAAAAGAACCCATTTGTCTGTGGGGCTCCTTGGTAGCTTGTTTGGGGTGCCTATGAAACCCGAATCCAATTGTAGGTGAATGTGGGAAACGAAAGTAGATTGCTCCCCATTCTCACACCTCTTGGAAAGCCTCATCAGAAACCCTCCGATTATATAGCTCTTTATCAAAATGATAGAGGACAATAACGAAGAAAGCATCGTTGATTCTTCGGAAGTGCTTGCTCCCCTCGTCCAGAGTAAGTTGGGGATAAAATCATATATTTGGGAGGTGCTACGAACACCCCTGGTATTCAATCCTGCAAAATCCCCCATAGCAGCAACCACATATACTAGAAAAGATGTCATGTAGAAAGTTTTAGTTTCTGACACTTTTCCCAACTGATAGCGAATGTTGCTACTAATATGTTCACCCCATCGGATAAACTCATCATTCTTCTTGATAGTCACTATGTACAAGAACATCCATTCTTGGAATTCCTTTGCAGAAGGAAGACCTGAAACTCTGCTTAAAAGCACAATGAGATCGTTGACTTCCTGAATGAAATCCGATCGATGTATAGTTTTGGGAAACTTGGTGAAATTCTTAGTCAGGTAGGATTTCATCATACCTTTAGGCATACTTATTCTTTTTTATCCCAGTGTTCAACTACTATTTTAGGTGAAATTGTGGCATAATCTTGAACATCTAGAAGTTTAAACAAGTCTTCGAAGAAATCTTGGGTCCAAACAGATCACCACCTTATCATCACTATCCCTTATCGACATAGAGTCCTCATCGTAGTGGGCTGCTGTAGCTAAGACAAACTCGGGCATTGCATAGATGTGGGAAAACCGGCGGCAAGGGCAAGACCACTATCGTAGATGGCTTGCATCCATGGCTTCTTGTTTGGGGCCTTTAATCTTTCCCAGAACTCGAGAAGATCAATTTGTCCTAGATCAGTGTCCCCGATATTTCCTAAGTCAGAGGTCAAGCAGGATTGGGGAGCAACCCCAAGAAATGTGTACTTCATCTTCTCTTTTCCCTTTGAAGTGGAGGCAGACATCAAAACATGTGTTTTGGGAGTTGAATGTTGTAGAAATTCTAAAACTTGAAAGTAAGAAAACTCTAAAATTTTGAAAGGGATTACCGAATAGGAATCCCCAAAATGAGTTTCCTAAACTGAAAATTCCAAAATAAAAAGGTCAAAAAAATATCTGAAATTTTTTTCCGAAGTCGATGTTCCAAAACTGAAACAATAGTTCTCCGAATCTCCAAAACCCGAAAGCTGAAATTTCCAAAAACTTGAAGGCAAGAAATCTGAAACTAAGAAATAGTGAAGATTTTTGTTGAAGGAATTCTCTCAAAATTTTTTTCCGAATAAGTCGAAAGTGTAAGATTCCCATTTTAAGACTTTAGAAACAAGGGAATTTTTTTAATATATAATGTTCTCTATTCTAAAGAAATCATTATTTAGAACAAACATTCCATGCCAATTGATTTCAAATAGATAACCATATGCAGCTGTAAATGACTCGGTGATCCACCGATCTATTCATTTCATAACTTGGTAATCTACCGATCTATTTATGTTATCTTTAAGTATTGAATACATATTATATACTTTGTATACTTGGTTATTCTATCCTACACCTAGGGTCCGAGTGATCTGTTTAAATAACATATTTGAATATTTGTTACCAATATTCATCTAATATCACGTTGCTTTATCCTATCCTAAATATGCCACTAACCTGACCTAGAGAGAAACTAAGTTCAAGTTCTTATTGTGTGTAGATCTGGATGATCAATGCGGAAGGGTGTTGCCACATGTCAACTACAACGTTGTATTCTCGAGAAGACCCAAGTCTTCTCAAAAGTATAGCCCTGTAGTTGGTGTGTGCCAACATCCTACAGAAACTACCTCATCGAGATGTACATACCCCAAGGAGATCATTAATACATTATTAATTTGGATTATGTCTTGATTACAACAACCCTGCTAAACCCTAATCCAACACTCCATAAGTTCTTTTCTAAATTTGTTTCATTTAGTCCATGAAGAACTTCCTTAACTTATGATTGCTTTTTAATGTTCATTTTCTTAGTTTAACCAGTAGTTAACCAAAATAGGACAACGATATCATAAGTTTCATTAAAATGTACTTTAACTTTCAGGAAGGTTTAACAACCGCATATATCCAATTAAAGTGGACTTCATACAAAATGAAGTCTAATAATTAATAATCATATCTCCAAACCTTTTTGGTTTACATTCAATTGAGAGAGAAAGAGTCTTCCTCTACATGATTAAGTGTTAGGGTATATCATTCACAATATCCATATTTCTTACTACATGTTCATTACGCATCACATTACTATGTTAAATTGTTTAGGTAAAACACATCATATTATACAACTCAACAAGTTGCATCATTATAAGGGAAATTGAACCATTCCCTTTATCCATCCTATCAAAGATAACAAGATAAGTATAGTATAATATGAAGAATATAAACAAGATATAACTTTCATCTTCTTTATAAAAGTAAGAGATAATTTACACAACCAATGCAAATAAATCACAACTCGCAATTCATCATTACAATTTATAAATTTACAAGACTATGCACTTTAGGCATACTACATAACAACAACCTTCATTCTATAAAGTATACAACTTTTCTTTTACAATACAACAAAAGAATGAATCAGAATTCTTTACTAAGAATTAGACATATATCAACCAATGCATCATATAAGTTTTTGCCTTCTTCTATCACTTACGTCATCCATCTACAAAAATTACTAGCATGGGTCAGTTCAATGAATTGAGCATGATAAGCACTAAGCATTAAAATGAAGTGCATTCCACTAATTGTTTCATTAAAGCAACACTGCTTTAATGAGATAATTAAAACATCATACAATAAGCATAAGTGATATCAAACAGAAAGGAAGTACATTAATAAATCTAGATCAACTTTAAGAGAAGAGTAGAATATAATAAACAATATCTACCTAAGAACTTAAAGTTCTATTGATCCTATCAATGGCTTGTAAACAAACAATAGATCTTTCCATCCCATTATCTCATAATTCTATCCTAATAGAATACCACATTTATCTTTTCTATGAGACAAAATAAGTGTATACAACATGGTTCATTCTAGGATGATTCATCTAAATCATAAGCAAAGAATAAAAGGAACCAATGCGTACCATACCCAAACTTATAACATCCAAGAAAAATAGACCAGGTTCATAACATGAATTACCTGTTCCTTTCGGGATAACAATCTTGTAAATTCAACATTAAGATATACATCCAAATAGAATTTCATAACATACAAGAAGGTATAGAAAATCAGAACAGTCTAACTATAATTCTAATTCCAATTCTACATGTTAGAAGTTATCAATCAAAGATCTGAAACCAACATTCACAACAAAGTAGTTCCATAAAGGAGTTAATCTCTACTCAAGTTCATCCAAAAAGATAAAGAGTACAAGAGACAAACCTACTCCTATCCATTTAAACTAGGCAAGGCTACTCAACAACAGTCAATAAAACAAGAATGAATTCTCTTAACAGTGAGAACTCGACTTAGTCATTTGCTATCATTCAACCAATGATTCGAACCAAGTAGACCAACAGGTCATATGAAATCACCATCTCGAAATGGAATCGAGTATAGAGAAGTTCAAACAATGAGCTTATCCAAAGACAGAGAAAAGGTAACTCTAATAAGGAAAGGTCCATTTAATAAATCATTTCATACAACTGAACAAAAGAAGTTCCAATTTCAAATCAAATCAGGTTGAAAGCATATTACAGACCCAAAACAACATACTGATCCTAAGAGAATACATATATATTTTCTTCCACAAAATAATCCAAGGACTCATTCACTGTATCAATCGAGAATAACATCCCAAAACAAGTAAAACTATCAAGTTCAAAATTACCCATGAACCCAAGATTGAAGACTCACAAAGGCTTCACCACTTAATACGAAGAGTAAACAGTTCATGATTCAAAAGAACTAAGCATAAAACAATAGAATGGAGAAATTATCCTTCCTGAATAGTTTCAGTGTCCAAGGTTAATAACCCAATCAATTCCAATGCAAAAGAAATGGAATTACAAAACTTCACAACCATAAAATTGCGCAGAGGTGACTTGGTTCAAAACAATACAGTCAACCCAAACATGGGTTCCCTCAAAATAGAGGGGAAAGAACACTCCCTTCTATTCCCATGCCAATACCATCTCAAAGAATTCATTACAACCATAAAACAAAAGTTCAACATTCCTTTAAGCAAGATGTCTCTAGACCCAAATCTCGAAGAGATTTCAAACGAATCCAACAAGCTACCACCAGTTTTCTGGTGAGTGGTCGCTCAATAAAAGAATTATAAGCTTAATAATTTTATTACAAGAGAAACCCAACAATAAAATACCAGAACAAAATTGAATACATCGACCCAAATACAAGCTCATAACACTCAAGTGTTAATTAAGAGTACAAAGTGTCGAACCCGAGCTTCACACAAAAGCGTTCGAACTTCACAAGTAAAATAATGTGAATACAGTGCCAAATACAAACTCCAAGCAATAGTTCAGCAATGCATAAGTTTTCCAAACACTTGGTTCCAATCAACACAAAGCTCCAACACAAGTTTAATCAAAACACAAAGCTCCAACACAAGTCTACATCCAAAATGCAACCCAAAAGCAACATCAAATGGAACTCAAGTTTCCCCTAAGCTCAGATCCCTATACTGCCACGAAGGTCAGTTCAAAGCACAAAAACTTCAAATACAAGATCTAGAGTGTAAAAATAGAGATACAAAAACAATTTTACATACCATTTTCACTTGCATGCTGTCATAAAACTTGCACAGAAAGATAGTTTCCAAAACAACACTATTTTAGCCATGGTTTCATATCAAACACCACAAGGATTCATAAAACCAAGAAGAAAAATAACCAGACATAGACATGAAAATATGAATCTCATGAGAGCAAAGTTGTTCTAATGAATCATTTAGAAGAAAGCAAAGAATTTTAATAGTTAGAGCCTATCATGCCTGATAGTGCTTCTACCAAATCGAAGGAGACTTCACCAGAGCTTCCAACTCTTTTTCTCCTCCACAAAAGATCAACAATCAAACATATTTTCCTCCTACACCTCATATACTTTCCTTTAATGACAAAAATACCGAAGAAACCAAAAATAGATTTGAAGTGAAGGTCGAACTGCTGGTTCGAAGAACCAGTTAGCTCCATGCAGAGCAAAATCTGCCATGCATGCAAAACCAAATAACCTCCTACAAACCTACCTTCTAAGTTTCCAAGATGGTTTACACACAAAGACCGAGGCTCATTAATGCCATAAATGCCATTCAATCCAAAATTCCCACTTATCTTTCCTTGCCACCACCTCCTAAATCTGGTGAATGCCAATTCCACACAAAAATACAATTCCATCTTTTAGTGGGGCTTCCATGTATGCCTCCACCAAGTCTACTAGCCCCTACCAAATCTGGTAGTACTTCCATCATTTAAACCCTTTCAACTCATTTAAATTCCATTGGAACCGTCACCCTTGTGACATGCGACCCCTTAGGTTCCCTTTAATAGTTTAGGATGGATCCCAATAGAACTTAGGTTAGTCTAGCAATAACCAACTTAGGTATTAAAAACATTTACCAATAGTATTTCCACCTTAGGTTAGATTCAATTCATAACCCTTTAGTATTAGATACTAGTTAAAATAGCCTAACATTACTTTAGTAACCCCTTCCCTTATTCATTTAGCACAATGCTTAGGTTAGGATGCCAACCCAACAAAATAGAATAAGAGGCTTAGGTTAGAATAAAATTCAAATAAGTAAACATAGCTAGAACATAGGTGTTCTTACCTAGCTTAGGCTACTATTAGGATAATCCTTAGGTTTTTAGGACTCGAACTCCTCCTTAGAGAATTGAATTTTTGCTTACGTCCTTTATGTCTGTCAAGATCAATCACCAAAGACCCGAGCACAACATACAGTTGAACGAAAACATATTCACATAAGACCACAGAATTTGTATCATACAAAGTTTAGTCTTCTATGTCCCTTAAACTACTTGAATGTCAATTTACCATTTAGTCTATGAAGAAGATTTGAAACATTCCTTGGATCACTGAAATTGATCCAAGGATGAGTCAGAAGAAGGAATAAGTCTACAACTCCTAAAGCCAGATTACAGCTCATCTTTCCAAAGTGAAAATGAATTCTTGATAACCATACAATTTTAGTCTAATGATTTTTAAGAATAGAAAATATTTATCCTTATCAAGCATGATCTTCAACAGTCAAAAGAACACATCTTTATCCTAGAAAATCACATGTCAACACTTGAATGCAAAAGAGGAATATACTTGATTGTTGAGGGTGTTACATATTTCCCTCCTAAAAAGAATCATCATCCCGATGATTATCTCTTCTTTTTTTAACATTTTGCATCAAGGAAAATCAACTTATTCACTTTTCTTACCATATGTCAAAAACATATCAACATTATTAAGTTCCATAAATCAACATTACATAGTTGTTTATTCAAAATAAATATCTACCCAAAACTGGCATACTTATTGTATTATAAAGATAAAATAACATTTTTTTATCAGTCAATAGAATCAATCCTATTCAAATAGATATGGAAAGTAGTTTTCATATCCTCAAGGTTTTCCCAAGTTGCACTTTCTTCATTAAACTGGTCCCATTGGACCTTGCATTGACTTATCTCACGATTTCTCAAATGCAACTAGCGAGTTTCAAGCACTCATATGGGTTTAACCACGATTATTCTTGGGTCTTAGACCTGTAAGGAATTCCAATTTAACACATGTGATAAATCTAAAATGTATTTCTTAAGAAAATAAATATGGAAAACATCATGCATTCGTGACAAAGTAGGAGGTAATGCTAAACAATAAGCTATAAGATTGATTACTTCAACTATCTCAAAAGGTCCCACATAACGAGGTGATAACTTGTGCCTTGCTAAAATTTATAGAACTCTTTTCGGTTTAACTGAAGAAAGACTTTTCACCAAGTTCAAATTTCCTATCAACCCTTTTTAAGTCAAAGCATAACTATTTTTCCTATCTCACTTGCTTCTTTTAAAGCATTCACAAATCAATTTAACTTGTTGTTCCATTTAGGTGAGAATTTCAGGTCCAATTACCTCTCTATCCTCCATGTTGTCCCAACTAATAGGGGTTCTGCATTTTCTTCCGTATAACGTTTCAAAAGGTGCCATTTTAAGAGAAATATGATATGTATTATTGTATGCAAATTCAACTAATGGAAGATACTCTTCCCACTTATACTGTTGATCCATACAATACATCCGTAACATATCTTCTAATACTTGATTTACTCTTTTAGTCTATCCATCTCATTTACGGATGATACACGTAATGAAATTCAATTTAGTTCCTAAAGCTACATTAAGAATTTTGCCAAAATCTTGACATCATTCTAGGATCTCTATCCGAAATGATTAATTCAAGTACTCCATGTAATCTGAAAATTTTGTGTACAAATCTTTTAGCCAAAATAGGAGAATCATCCTTCAAATTCCTAGCAATAAAATGTGCTACCTTTGTTAGTTTATCCACAACTACTAAAATAACATCATGTTTATTTCTTGACATAGGTAACCCTTGTACAAAATCCATGCTTATTACTTGCCACTTGTACTACGGTATGCTATGAGGATACAACAATCGGCTAGGTGCATATGTTCTGCTTTAACACATTGACACTCAAGACAATGTGTCACAAAGTCTATAACATCCTTTTTCATTCCTTTCTAGAAATATTGTTGTTTTATATCAACAAGCATTTTTGTAATGCCAGGGTGTCCAGAAAAAGGTGAATTGTGAAATTGCATTAACAATTTCTTTCTCAAATAATTTAGCAAAGGTACATAGACTCTATTTTCAAATCGTAAGATTCCTTTGTTATCAAAGTGAAAACCTTTATACCTTAAATCATTTGAATCTGTAGCAAGCACTACTTTTACTTGCTAAAAGTAAGATTCAGATTCCATAACACTTTTTACTTCATCCTTAAACTAAGTTCTTAACATTATAAGAGCAGAAATGTGCTTCCTACGACTTAGAGCATCAGCCACTCTATTTTCTTTACCCTTTATATAATTGATGTCAAAATCATATTGAGACAAAAAATCTAACCACCTTCATTGTCTTGCATTAAGATTTGGCTGAGTGAAGATATAATTCAATCCAAGGTGATCGGGCTAATTCAAAAAGGTTTACCAAGTAGGTAATGTCTCCAAGCTTCAGAGTGCATGAACAATGGCAACAAACTCTAAATCATGTGGAGCATAATTCAACTCATGTAACTTTAGTTTTCTACTTTCGTAAGCTATGACATGACCATTTTGTAACAAAATACCTCCTAGACCTTCACCAGATGCATCAGTTACCACCATAAAATCTCCATTAGGATCTGGTACTGCAAGAATAGGTGCTGAAGTTAACTGTTCCTTCAAGGTTTTGAATGCAATTTCACATTTTTCACTCCAAACAAACTTTTTATCTTTCTTCTGTAAGGAAGTTATTGGGGTAGCTATCTTAGAAAAATATTTTACAAATTTCCTATAATAGCCAACAAGTCCCATGAAGCTTCTAACTTCATGTACATTCTTAGGTGCAAGCCACTCTATTATAGCTACAATTTTTGAAGGATCTACAAAAATTCCATTCTTACTTATTACATGTCCCAAATAGTGTACTTCTATGTCATAGAAAGAACATTTAGACAACTTACCAAATAACCATCTCTTTCTTAATATTCCCAAAACTATCTTCAAATGCTCATGATGTTCCTCAATACTTTTTGAATATATGAGAATGTCATCCAAGAATACGAGCACAAATTTGTCCAAGTATTCTTGAAAGATATTATTCATTAAATTCATAAATGTTGCAGGTGCATTAGTTAATCCAAAAGGTAAAACCGTGAACTCATAATGTCCATACCTTGTTTTGAAAGCTGTTTTATGAATATCCTCATCCTTAATTCACAATTGATGATATCCAGATCAAAGATATATCTTAGAATATACCGATGCTCCACACATCTGATCAAATAAATCATCAATCCTAGGGAGTGGGTATCTATTCTTGATTGTTTCTTTGTTTAACATTCTGTAATCAATGCACAATCTAAGTGTTCCATCCTTCTTTTTCAAAAATTACAGTGCTCCCAAGGTGAAACACTTGGTCTAATCAAACCTTTAGACAAAAGTTCATGCAACTAAGCCTTAAGCTCTACTAATTCTGTAGTAGTCATTCAATATGGTGCTTTAGAAATAGGTTCAGTTCTAGGCTTGATCTCAATCGTGAAATCAAACTCCCTTTTGGGTGGAAGACCCTGCAATTCTTTGAAAATACATCATTGAAGTCTCGTAACAGTGGATATCATTCCATAACATCATTGTTCTCTTCTGTTGATTCTGTAATTTTTACTGCATATAAGGTACAACCTTTATTTTTGGCCTTTTTAAGTTACATAGCTGACAGTTTTCTAATAGAAATCTCACGTTTCACACCCTGAATCTCTACTATTTTCTGCAGGTCGTCTAAACAACTAATGTGTTTTTCAAAATAGTCCACTTTAGCCTTATGTTTATGCTAACCAATTAACACCTATGATTACATCATAAGACCCCAAAGGTGTAACATAAAGATCAACTTCAATGGAAAAGTTAGGTAAATCAAGGACTACTCCAAAAAGACACATACTAACTCGTATGAACAACATTATTCCCATACTATACAGTCCATGTTTTATCCATGTTTCTAGCTTTTATTTTTAATTTTGATGCTAATTTACTAGAAATAAAACATTCAGTAGCTCCGGTATAAAAAATAATAGTTATAGGTAAGCCAAATAACTTACCCGGAACTTCTATGGGTGTGGCATGTTTCTCAACCTACTTGTCAGCTACTGCAGTGTGTATCTTGTGCTGCTGATTACGATCATCCTTCTTCAAAGGACATTGATTCATGTAATGATCTTTGCCACAATTATAACAGCCTCCTATAGGTCCCTTCCTAGGCTTGGGTTTATTTCTAGCCTTAGAGTTATCATTCTGACCCCCATAGGACTTTTGTCCGTTATTATTGTTCTTAGAAAAGTTGTTCCGTGTATTACCAACAAACTTGTTTGTTGCTGATTTCTTATTAGTATCAGATGAAAACTTACTTTTCATTTCAAATTTCTTCCATGGTCCTTTCTTAGGTGTAAGATATGATGAAGAGGAGTTGGGATTTTTCTTCCTTACTTCCTCCTTGTGAGCAGAAATTGCTTTCAATTACATTCCTACCTACCTTATGGCCTTTTTAACAACCCCTTCCATTGTGGTTAGGCTCTCAATGGTATAGCTTAGATACCAAATGATAGAATAGAATAAGATTGCAATGACCAAAGAGGGACGGAAGCCTCACAAATATTATTGATCATGAAATCAGATTACATAACAATGCAAGAGCTGTAATATTTATAGATATTAGATAGCCTCATATGGATAGACATGACACCCTAGCAGACACCAACTACGAGATGATAAGACCCATCTCACATGCACATGTAATTACTACTAATACCAATATTGAATGTTATCAACATAACAATATTGAATGCAAGTCACTAGACTAGAGTGCACATGTTGCACATTATTAAATAAAAGACAATGCAATAAAATGCAATAAATATGCCTATGCTAAATTATGCTAACATTCCCCCCCTTAATTTTGCATAGTTTCCAATGAAGTGGAGAGGAACTCTCTGAACAGTGTGAATTTGTCACGTGCAAGTGACTTAGTGAAAACATCTACTTTTGTTCAGCTGTAGGACAGAAATGGAGCTGTATGTTGTGCTTCAAGACATGCTCGCGTATGAAATGAACTTGTACTTCAATATGCTTGGTTCTCTCATGAAATACTGGATTGCGAACAAGCTTTAGAACTCCTTCATTATCAACATATACTGGAGTAGATTTCTGTTGTGGTAGACCAATTCCTTCCAGTATTCGGCGTAGCCATATTGCTTCACAAACAGCTTCACCTGCAGCTCGATACTCTGCTTCTATAGAAGAGCGAGAAACAAAGTTCTATTTCTTGCTTCCCCATGATATCGGTCCAGATCCCATAAAGAAGATGAAGCCTGATGTTGACTTCCTATCATCCATGTTTCCTGCATGATCTGAATCTGAATATCCTGTCAAGAAGAAATTGTCATTCTTCTTGTACTCTAGACCAAGGTCAATTGTACCCTTTAGATATCTTAGTATTCTCTTTGCTGCTTTCCAATGACATATTTTCGGTTCTTGCATGAAGCGTGATAAATAGCTAACTGCAAAGCTGATATCTGGTCTAGTATATGTCAGGTAAATGAGACTCCGATCAACTACCGATAGAGAGTTGCATTCACCGGTGGTGATGGATCGGAACGAGATAACTGAAGTCTCGCTTCCATAGGTGTAGCAATAGGAGTGCAGTCCATCATCCTGAATTTCTCGAGCGTTGTCTTGGTGTATTTCAACTATGACACAAAGATATGATTCTCTTTTTGCCATACTTCCAACCCAAGACAATAGTGCATGAGCCCGAGATCTGTCATGTCGAACGATCGATTAAAATCCTTCTTTGTTGCATCGATCATCTTCACAGAACTGCCTGTAATGACTAGATCGTCGACATAAACAACCACAATGACAATCTCCCCCCCTTGCTTTTTGAGGTAGAGATTGGGGTCATAAGGATTCCTTTTGAATCCATGACTTATGAGATGCTCATCAATTTTGATGTACCATGCCGGGGTGCCTGTTTTAGGCCATATAGAGATTTTATGAGTCTGCATACCATCATCTCTTTTCCTGGTATTACATAACCCTCTGGCTGAGTCATATAGACTTCTTCTTGCAAATCTCCATTAAGAAAGGCACTTTTCACATCCATTTGGTGGACTTTCCAACCAAATTGTGCAATTAGAAAAGATCATCCTGATTGTCTTGATCTTGGTTGTGGGAGCAAATGTCTCCTCATAATCAATGCCTTCTTGTTATGCATACCCCTTTGCTACAAGCCTTGCTTTATACTTGTCAATAGTCCCATCTGATTTGTACTTAGTCTTGAATATCCATCTGCATCAATGGGTTTCTTCCACTGGTGGAAGGTTGACAAGTTGCCATGTGTTGTTCTTCATCACTGACTGATACTCTGAATCCATGGCATCTTTCCAAGATTTTGATTGTAGGGCTTCCTGAACTATAGATGGCTCAATTGTTTCAACAACTCTGCTCATTAGGGCATAATTGACCTCTTCACGAGCTTGACTGTGAGTTCTAGGTCCAGGATTGGATGATGTGCTAGGTGCTTCATCCAAATTTGCATCTCTTATTAATTGAGTATACCATTTAGGTAACTTCTTAGCTGTTCCATTGGCTTGTGGTGGATCCAAGTTTTCACCATCATCCAATTCATCACTGTCATCTTCAGTGGGAACATCAAATTTTGTCTTCACAAGAGGTGTATTCTGCATGTTTGTTGAGTCGTTGAGTGGAGCATCTGCTTGTTTCTTCTCAAAGAACTCAACATCCCTACTTGTGTATACTTTCTTTGCTTTCGGATCCCATAATCTATACCCAAGTGCTTCTTCATTGTATCAATGAATATCGGTTTCTCGACTTTCATATCAACTTGTTCTGTTCTTCTTGGGTATGTGCATGCTTTAGCTTTACACCCAAATACTCTTAGGTGTGCAATTGATGGTTTCGATTTGACCATGCTTCTTGAGGTGTCACTCCTTGAAGCTCTTTGTGGGCACTCTATTCAACAAATAGACTGCAGTTCTTGCAGCTTCTACCCAAAATGTCTTTGTTAAACCTGAGTCATCAATCATACATCGCACCATTTCCATGATAGTACGATTCCTTCTCTCAACTATACCATTCTGTTGTGGTGTGTGAGTAGGAGGCATTTGTCGATGAATCCCATGAGCTTCCAGGTAAGTCTTGAACTCATTGCTTGTGAATTCCCCCCCTCGATCTGAGCGGAGAGTTTTGATCTTGCGACCAACTTCATTCTCAACAAGTGCTTTGAACTTCTGAAATGTCTCAAAGGCTTGACTCTTGTTTCTTAGAAAATATATCCACATCTTTCTTGAGTAGTCATCAACACAAAGCATGAAGTATTGACATCTAGAATGACTTGGTTGCATGGGCCCACAAAGATCGGTGTGCACCAAATCAAGCTTTCCCTTAGCTCTATATGTGTTCTTCTGGAAGGGTACTCTATGTTGCTTTCCAGCTAGGCAATTGTGACACTTGTCAGTGTTGTGCTTGAGTGTAGGAAATCCTTTCACCATGTTGCCCTTTTGAAGTGTTTGGAGATAGCCAAAACTGATGTGACCATATCTGCGATGCCATAGTTCTGCAGATTGTGTGTCTTTGGCCACTAGAGCTTGATCATCCTTGTGGACAAAATCAAGTTGGAACATGCATCCCACATTGGAGGCTCTTGCTACAATCTTGGAACCTCTTGACTTATCTCTTATCAAGCACACTTTTTCTCCATTATTACTATCAAAATCTAACTTCAAGTTGTGATCAAGGAGTTGACTAACTGATAGCAAATTCTTGGTCGACCAGTACATCTGATACATTTGTGATTTTGCAGTCATGCTTTCCAAGAGGTAGTGAAATGTTTCCAATCCCCTTGACACTGTATGATGAGTCATCACCTAATGACACATGGTTCTTGTTAGGTGAGTCACGCAGTGTGTAGAACCAATCCTTACGTCCAGTCATGTGTCGAGTTGCACCCGAGTCAACATACCAGATATCTTGTGTGGACTTGGTTTCTTCATCAAATTGAGCAGAATACATGTGGTGTCCTTCATCTGAATCATCCTCATGTTCGGCAATGTACCCTTGTTGTTTGGGTTTTCTTTGCCAATTACCATTTTTCTGCCCTTGATTGTTGTTGTTGTTGGACTTCCCTTTATTTGAATTATTGTTACCCTGTTGGTTATTGGGTTTTGAATTGCTTGATGAACCCTTTTTGTAGGAATTGTACCAACAATCTTTGATGTCATGTCCCCCTCTATTGCAAATGGGACACTTCTTGGTGTTGTCTCGTTGACTTTGGTTTTGTTGGGACTTCTTGTTATTGGACTGAAATCTCCCCTTTCCTTTATGATTGGAAGATAGTGCTTGCTCATCTTCATGATCTTTGTTGTTCATTGCCTCTTCTTGTTGGAGTAGATTGACCAACTTCTCAAAGGTGACTGTGTGTTCACTCATATTGATAGTTGTCACAAAGATTCTATAGGAAGGAGGAAGTGCTCACAACACAATTGGTACGAGGTCTTCATCACTTATCTCTTTTCCCAATGCCAATAGAGATGCCCTCAAAGTAGACTCGTCTCGAAAAAAAACTTGACCTTCTCATTGTGCTTGAACTTGAGAGTATGCAGTTGTGATAGTAGGTTGAGGATGGCATTCTTGTTCTTTGCCTCATAGACTGTGCTCAACTTATCCCATGCATCCTTGGCCGATGTGGCATCTCTAATGTGGGGTTGCACATCATCTGTTACGCTAAACAAGATGATCAACTTGGCCTTTTGATTGGCCCTGTCAAATTGAACTTGTTGTCTTCCATCATCAAGTGATCTTGTTGTTTTTCCATCTACAACTGTCCATAGGTCTTCAAACTCAAGTAACGTCTTGATCTTCGGTTTCCATGCAGCATAGTTGTCTCCTCTAAGCAGTTGTGAATCTGGAAAGAAGAACTTTGGTGCTTGTGCACCCATTTCTGCAATCTGAATTTTTGAAACTCTGAATTTCTGACAAAAGGTAAGGCTCTTATCACTCCAGGTTTATGGTCTCCCTCTCAATATACCGTCAGGCCGATATACCAAACCTTTCTATATACGCTCCCTTCCGATATACCCATCGGTACGTGGAAGAAGATCACCCTTTCAATATACCCGTCAGTACGGAAAGAGGTGTTAACGCACGTGAAAGAATTTAGTACGTGGTACTTAGACAGTACGGAGAGGGGTTTGTGCAAGCACAAACGGATGGGAGGGCTCAAATGTGTGTGTATTGTGTCCTTATTACTCCCCGTCGATTTTATAGGGTCGATGCCAGATGACGTTTAGGTAGTTGTGTTAGGCGTTAAGTGTAGTAGTAGTTGTGACGGCATCACCCGTAAGTGCTTCCCAGGAGGCTTTGTATATAGAATCTTTCTTTATGAGATCAAAGATCTTGTGTGATAGAACCAAACATAAAATAAAAAATGTGCACTTTTTTTTTTTTTTTTTCACTTTATGCACCAAGATTAGTACAAAATCCTCTCAAAGTACATCAAAATGAAGTTTTTGTGTCCCCCCTCTTTACAAAAAAGGGTCTAGAATCACAAAATACACAATTTAGGCCAAAAATATTTTTACCCCAATAGGTGTTTTTCGCTAAATTTAGTGGTGGCTCTAAATGTGTTTGGTGAGCTTCTAAATTTGGAAATCTCCCAAAATTTATTAATTTCTCCAAATTTTCCAAAAAAATAATTTAAGAAAAAATATGGAGAGAGTGGGAATTGAACCGCTGACCTGTTTGTTCCTAAGATCCAAACAAACAATCTGAATATTGTTTTCACCTTTTCTCACAAACCGTGATCTGGGTTTTCTAAAATTTTGACAGAACATCATACAATATTTTTCTTGAAACCCACAAAATTTCAGAAGAATCAGAATCTTAGTTTTGAGATCTTACCAATTTACCAGCTAGATCTGATTTTTTTGAGAAAAAATGATCCGACTTGTACAGACTTTTCGTCACATGTAGAGGCCGAATCTGAAGATGATGTAAACTATAAAGTTGTGCGCCTCCTTCTTATCTTTCCAGAAAAAAAAATGACACATCAATCTGACATTGTATGAAAAAGTTACGTCTTTTTTTCTAAGAGCTATCTGCTGGAATTTTGTTGACGGGACTGCTTCAACCTTTGCTCCCGAATTCTTCACACCTCCACTTTCAGATCTGATTTTTTTTAGATCTGATTTTTTTTTCTTCTTTAGATCTGTAATTTTTTTTTTTTCAAGATTTTTTTTTTTTTTTTCACAATTTTTTTTTTTTTAGATCTGTAATTTTTTTCAAGATCTTTCTCCTTTTTTAAAGATCTCCAAATCTGAAATATTCCACAATATGTTAGATCAATTGGCTATGCCAATGACTAATCAAAAAAAAATTACCTTCCAAATAAGTGGATAGGTCAAATTTTAGTTGAGGGATGCTTAGAAGGAATGGAGGCTGCGGGATGCTTGATGGCTCTCCTTTGATGCGGATCTTCTTCTCGATGGATCCTCTCGATAGTGCTCCTCTTGACCTTGCTTGGATAGAACCTGCTCTGATACCAAATGATAATAATGGTATAGCTTAGATACCAAATGATAGAATAGAATAAGATTGCAATGACCAAAGAGGGATGGAAGCCTCATAAATATTATTGATCATGAAATCAGATTACATAACAATCACGAAATTTGTAATATTTATAGATATTAGATGACCTCATATGGATAGACATGACACCCTAGCATCGAGACACCAACTACGAGATGATAAGACCCATCTCACATGCACATGTAATTACTACTAATACCAATATTGAATGTTATCGACATAACAATATTGAATGCAATCACTAGACTAGAGTGCACATGTTGCACATTATTAAATAAAAGACAATGCAATAAAATGCAATAAATATGCCTATGCTAAATTATGCCAAGTATAGCCAAATGATATCTTGTGTCCAATAGGGTAGCAAGGATCTCATCAATTTTGTGGGCGATTCTTGCTCCTTCCTCAAAGCGGAGGATTATTTGCAACATTTCCTCTTGTTCTAACCATTTTATTTTATAAGAAAATTTAAGTTTCATCAGATTATGGACACAGTAGGTCCAAGAGTTGCAACCTTTAGCTCTGATACCAAGATGTAACATTCCCATTTTAAGACTTTAGAAACAAGGGAATTATATATATATATATATATATATATATATATATATATATAATGTTCTCTGTTCTAAATAAAGCATTATTTAGAACAAACATTCCATGCCAATCGATTTCAAATAGATAACCATATGTAGTTGTAAATGACTTGGTGATCCACCGATCTATTCATTTCATAACTCGGTAATCTACCGATCTATTTATGTTATCTTTAAGTATTGAATACATATTGTATACTTCGTATACTTGGTTTTTCTACCCTACACCGGGTACTGAGTGATCTGTTTAAAGAACATATTTGAATATTTATTACCAATATTCATATGATATTGCATTGCTTTAAACTTGGTGACATAGGATAACACAACCAGCAGCTTGTGATACTTTGGCCAAAGTTTTACAACATATTGTGTATGTCTCTATTCCTAGATGGCATACTTGTCATTTTGGAATACGTCCTTCACCTCACTCCTCTATTATCATGATTGGTCTTTACTGACTACCGTCAGTCCACTTGTCCAAGGTTTAACCCTAGCCCTAGTTAGAAACATAAATTATTATAGGAAGACGCTCACAATGACTTAGGGTAAATGGGCATACTTGGTTGACCTAAGTCAACCGGTGTGCCAAGGTACCCTGAGCCATTGGAAGCTACTTCCTATCCTAAATATGCCACTAACCTGACCTAGAGAGAAACTAAGTTCAAGTTCTTATTGTGTGTAGATCTGGATGATCAATGCGGAAGGGTGTTGCCACATGTCAACTACAATGTTGTATTCTCAAGAAGACCCAAGTCTTCTCAAAAGTATAACCTTGCAGTTGGCGTGTGCCAACATCCTATAGAAACTACCTCATCGAGATGTACATACCCAAGGAGATCATTAATACATTGTTAATTTGGATTATGTCTTGATTACAACAACCCTGCTAAACCCTAATCCAACACTCCATAAGTTCTTTCCTAAATTTGTTTCATTTAGTCCATGAAGAACTTCCTTAACTTATGATTGCTTTTTAATGTTCATTTTCTCAGTTTAACCAATAGTTAACCAAAATAGGACAGCGATATCATAAGTTTCATTAAAATGTACTTTAACTTTCAGGAAGGTTTAACAACCACATAAATCCAACTAAAGTGGACTTCATACAAAATGAAGTCTAATAATTAATAATCATATCTCCAAACCTTTTTGGTTTACATTCAATTGAGAGAGAAAGAGTCTTCCTCTACATGATTAAGTGTTAGGGTATATCATTCACAATATCCATATTTCTTACTACATGTTCATTACGCATCACATTACTATGTTAAATTGTTTAGGTAAAACACATCATATTATACAACTCAACAAGTTGCATCATTATAAGGGAAATTGAACCAATTCCCTTTATCCATCTTATCAAAGATAACAAGATAAGCATAGTATAATATGAAGAATATAAACAAGATAGAACTTTCATCTTCTTTATAAAAGTATGAGATAATTTACACAACCAATGCAAATAAATCACAACTCGCAATTCATCATTACAATTTATAAATTTACAAGACTATGCACTTTAGGCATACTGCATAACAACAACCTTCATTCTATAAAGTATACAACTTTTCTTTTACAATACAACAAAAGAATGAATCAGAATTCTTTACTAAGAATTAGACATATATCAGCCAATGCATCATATAAGTTTTTTCCTTCTTCTATCACTTACGTCGTCCATCTGCAAAAATTGCTAGCACAGGGTCAGTTCAATGAACTAAGCATGATAAGCACTAAGAATTAAAATGAAGTGCATTCCACTAATTGTTTCATTAAAGCAACACTACTTTAATGAGATAATTAAAACATCATACAATAAGCATAAGTGATATCAAACAGAAAGGAAGTACATTAATAAATCTAGATCAACTTTTAAGAGAAGAGCAGAATATAATAAACAATATTTGCCTAAGAACTTAAAGTTCTATTGATCCTATCAATGGCTTGTAAACAAACAATAGATCTTGCCATTCCATTATCTCATAATTCTATCCTAATAGAATACCACATTTATCTTTTCTATGAGACAAAATAAGTGTATACAACATGGTTCATTCTAGGTCAATTCATCTAAATCATAAGCAAAGAATAAAAGGAACCAATGCGTACTATACCCAAACTTATAACATCCAAGAAAAATAGACTAGGTTCATAACATGAATTACATATTCCTTTTCAGGATAACAATCTTGTAAATTTAACATTAAGATATACATCCAAATGAAATTTCATAACATACAAGAAGGTATAGAAAATCAAAATAGTATAATTGTAATTGTAAGTAATTCTAATTCGCATGTTAGAAGTTATCAATCAAAGATCTGAAACCAACATTCACAACAAATTAGTTCCATAAAGGATTTAATCTCTACTCAAGTTCATCCCAAAAGATAAAGAGTACAAGAGACAAACCTACTCCTATCCATTTAAACTAGGCAAGGCTACTCAACAATCAGTTGATAAAACAAGAATGAATTCTCTTAACAACAGAACTGACTTAGCTACTATCATTCAACCAATGATTTAAACCAAGTAGACCAACAGGTCATATGAAATCACCATCTTGAAATGGAATCAAGTACAGAGAAGTTCAAACAATGAGCCTATCCAAAGATAGAGAAAAGGTAACTCTAATAAGGAAAGGTCCATTTAATAAATCGTTTCATACAACTGAACAAAAGAAGTTCCAGTTTCAAATCAAATTAGGTTGAAAGCATATTGCAGACCCAAAACAACATACTAATCCCAAGAGAATACATATATATTTTTTCCCAACAAAAATAAGCCAAGGACTCATTCACTGTATCAGTTGAGAATAACATCCCAAAATAGTAAACTATCAAGTTCAGAATTACCCACGAACCCAAGACTGAAGACTCACAAATGCTTCACCACTTAATACGAAGAGTAAATAGTTCATGATTCAAAAGAACTAAGCATAAAACAACAGAATGGAGAAAGTATCCTTCCTGAATAGTTTCAGTGTCCAAGGTTAATAACCCAATCAATTCCAATGCAAAAGAAATGGAATTACAAAACTTCACAACCACAAAATTGCGGCAGAGGTGACTTGGTTCAAAACAATATAGTCAACCCAAACATGGGTTCCCTCAAAACAGAGGGAAAGAACACTCCCTTCTATTCCCACGCCAATACCATCTCAAATAAGTCATTATAGCCATAAAACAAAAGTTCAACATTCCTTTAAGCAAGATGTTCTCCAGACCCAAATCTCGAAGAGATTTCAAATGACTCAACAAGCTATCACCTAGTTTTCTGGTGAGTGGTCACTCAATAAAAGAATTATAAGCTTAATACTTTTATTACAAGAGAAACCCAACAATAAAATACCAGAACAAAATCGAATACATTGACCCAAATACAAGCTCATAACACTCAAGTGTTAATTAAGAGTACAGTGTCAAACCCGAGCTTCACACACAAACGTTTAGAACTTCACAAGTAAAATAATGCGAATGTACAGTGCCAAATATGAACTCCAAGCAACAGTTCAAGCAATGCATAAGTTTTCCAACATGGGTTATAATTAATACAAATCTCCAACACTAGTTTCATCAAAACACAAAGCTCCAACACAAGTTAACATCTAAAAATGCAACCCAGAAGCATCATCAAATGAACTCAAGTTTCCCCTAAGCTCAGATCTCTATACTACCACGAAGGTCAATTCAAAGCACAACAACTTCAAATACAAGATCTAGAGTGCAAAAATAAGAGATACGAAACAAGTTTCACATACCATTTTCACTTGCATGTTGTCATAAAACTTGCACAAAAAGACAGTTTCCAAAACAACACTATTTTAGCCATGGTTTCATATCAAACACCACAAGGATTCGTAAAACCCAGAAGAAAAATAACTAGACAGACATGAAAACATGAATCTCATGAGAGTAGAGTTGTTCTAATGAATCATTTAGAAGAAAGCAAAGAGTCTTAATAGTTAGAGCCTATCATGCCTGATAGTGCTTCCACCAAATCGAAGGAGACTTCCAGCCGAGCTTCCAACTCTTTTTCTCCTCCATGAAAGATCAACAATCAAACATCTTTTCCTCCTACGCCTCATATACTTTCCTTCGATCAAAAATAGGTCAAGAAACCAAAAATAGCTTTGAAGTGAAGGTTGAACTATTGGTTTGAAGAACCAGTTAGCTCCATGCAGAGAAAAATCTGCCATGCATGAAAAACCAAATAACCTCCTACAAACCCGCCTTCTAAGTTTCCAAGACGGTTTGCACATAAAGACCAAGGCTCATTAATGCCATAAATGTCATTCAATCCAAAATTCCTACTTATCTTTCCTTGCCACCACCTCCTAAATCTGGTGAATGCCAATTCCACACAAAAATACAATTCCATCTTTTAGTGGGGCTTCCACGTATGCCTCCACCAAGTCTACTAGCCCCAACCAAATCTAGCAAAAGATTTCCAACATTTAAACCCTTTCAACCCTATTTAATGCCTTTGGAACCATCACCCTTGTGACATACAACCCCTTAGGTTCCCTTTAATAGTTTAAGATGAATCGATAGAACTTAGGTTAGTCTAGTAATAACCAACTTAGGTATTAAAAACATTTACCAATAGTATTTCCACCTTAGGTTAGATTCAATTCATAACCCTTTAGTATTAGATACTATTTAAAATAGCCTAGCATTACTTTAGTAACCCCTTCCCTTATTCTTTTAGGACAATGCTTAGGTTAGACGCCAACCCATAAAAATAGAATATGAGGCTTAGGTTAGAATAAAATTCAAATAAGTAATTGTAGACTTTAGAACATAGGTGTTCTTACCTAGCTTAAGCTCTTTGTTAGGATAATCATTAGGTTTTTAGGACTCACGAACTTCTCCTTGGAGAATTGAATTTTTGCTTACATCCTTTATGTCTGCCTTGAGATCAATCACCAAAGACCCGAGCACAACATACAATTGAAGCGAAAACATATTCACATAATACCAAAAAATTTGTATCATACAAAGTTCGACTTTCTTATGTCCTTAAACTACCGAATGTCAATTTACCATTCGGTCCTATGAAGAAGATTTGAAACATTCCTTGGATCACCTGAAATTGATCCAAGGATGAGTCATAAGAAGGAATAGGTCTTGTTAGGAAATAAGGGATAAAATATGCGGAATAATCCCTTACATGTAATCAGAATAATAGAAACTAATATGCATAAAATATTACGGATCTCAAATAAAAATGAGAATAAATAACACAACATAGAGAGACAATATTTAACGTGGTTCACCCAATATGGGCTACGCCCACCAAGAATCACTTGCTCGATTTTATTACAAGCCTCCACTCTCTTAATCAATACCAGATCCATTTGGAGCTATGCTCAACAAACTCTAGAATTCACACCCAATTCAAAACACATCTGTGCAATACATTTGCTTGTACATCTATCATATGCATAAGACCATATAAATAGACAATCGCCATGAGCTTTACAAAACCATGGGTATCAAAACAATGGGGAAAAACAAAATTGTCCCATAAACCTATGGGTAACCGAAGAGGCGGTTTTACAAAACAATGGGTACCGAAAAAACATGGGCCCAAAAATAGCCCATAACGGTTACCCATTACCCATGGGTTAATAAACCACCCATGAAAATTTGCTTGGGGCTTTGCCCCGATCCCTTTCCATTGGGGGGCTTCACCCCCGAACCCCTCGACCCGCTCACCGGGAGCGGGACCACCGTAAAAATACCCGAGTGTAACACATAGAAGGTGTACCACACTCTAACATGAAAATAGGCTCCACAAACATAACAGTCCGCAACTCTTAAAGCCAGATTGCAACTCATCTTTCTAAAGTGAAAATGAATTCTTGATAACCATACAATTTTAGTCTAATGATTTTTAAGAACAGAAAAGATTTATCCTTATCAAGCATGATCTTCAATAGTCAAAAGAACACATCTTTATCCAGAAAATCACATGTCAACACTTGAATGCAAAAGAGGAATATATCAGTTGTCGAGGGTGTTATAGAAAGGATGATTTCGAATGAAACTGCAAAATAAATGTTTAAAAATCTAAGTTGGAAATTGAGAAACGGGAGGAAGTACAAGGGACCTAAAAATATCCCTTGAACATACTTGAAAACCTGGAGAAAACTCACACAACAAAACATGGTGAAAAAGAATGACATCACAAGAAAACACAGAGGGAAAACAAAAGAAAACCCAAATGAGGAGAAAGAGGAGGAAAAAGACCTAAACCAAAAGAAAATAAAACAAAAAAACATACCTTGAAAAATACGCCATGAAAGTACAAGAATGAAATGTCAGAGTGAAAGTGTCAGGTAAAAATGAAAAGTAAAAATATGAGTTTATATAGAAATCCGACATTAATGGTAAAAATCTAATCCGTATGGAGGTAGGTGGAAATTAATTATGCACAAAATTTTTGAAGCTCAAACTCAAGCCCAAAATTCCAAAAATTCGTGGATTTCGGACTTTAAAAAAATGGGAAGTAAAAGATGAATTGGTGATTGAGAAGTCTCGAAACCGAAAACCCGAAAGTTTGAAAATTTGGACTTTCAAAATTTGGACTTCGGAAAACTTCACGTAAAAATCCTAAAAATGACTCGGAGAACTCCAAAACTCGAAACCTAAAAGCCCAAAAGTCCAGTAAATTTAGACTTTAAAATTCAGACTTTTAGAAATTCGGACTTCAGAAAACTTCAAAAGAATTTTCGAAATTGAGCTTAAAAACTTTCAAATAGAAAAACTCCAAAGTCGATAATTAATTTTTTTGGATTCTCGGCCTTAGCAAAATTCATTGTGTGAGGATTTCTTAAAAACATTAGTCTAACATATAGCCTTCTTCTGGGTAGGTTAAATGGTTAACATGATGTTAGCATGATGAAGAATTTAAACTTTCGGATCTATAGTTTATTATATCTTTCCACAAAGTGCATATTCATATCTAGATCTAGAGAATAATCGTATTTAAAAGATAACCATAACAAAATCAAGCATGCATCATATCAATTAAAATCAAGATAACATCTTGATTTATTCCCTAACCTCCTTTATATTAAATTCAATAAGTACATAGAAGCTTCATTACAATAACAAATGAGTATACGCTCATGTACGTAATGTAATGTAGATTTAGCAAAGCATAATCTCACTATATCTCAGTTCTCACATCTGTATGCTCTCTCTATCTCTATGTATACATTTTTTCACATTTTACTACCTACTTATATGGGTGGGGACTTTCCTTCACCGCTTATCTAATCCCAAAATAGGTCACATGCTATTATTAGCCACGTGTCGCTACCAAATAGCCACACATGCAAGTGTGCTAACACTAGACTACATTGTTAGTTAATCGAAATTATTAGATCTATTCCTTGCTCGTGTTCATGAAAATATCTTTGTAGCTGATCCTCCAAAATAGCCAATGCGTGATGTGAAAGTATCCAATCGGTTTGAGCGCTTCGCACGCTATCTCAAAAAATAGATCTCTTGTCATAAAAAATGCACTAAGACTCCGAACCTATTTCTACATTCTTCACACGCGATCCTTTCCAATCCTTAGTGCCTTTGAATGCACTCGCTCTCCCACACAAACCTTCTATATTTTCTTAAGTGTTAGGTCTTGACTAATCAACATTACCCCACACTAGTTGCATTGTCACCCCAGAAAATGGTTGTCTCCAAAATAAATCAAAGAATGTGAATAGAAGAATAGAAAGAATTTTGATGAATAAAATAATGTTTTTACCCTGCAGTATCTTCTGCTTCAGCCTGAATAATCAATTCAAGGATATTCTTCTTTTATTTCCACCTCTAATGTCCTGCCACCACCGAGCGGCCTCTTCCTTCTTTGGAATATCTACTGTAATTGATTCTAACTCATCTCTTGCAATATCTCCTTTTTCATTTTGTAGGACCAACATGATGTTGGACATGCCAGTCATTCTCCCTTCCAACAAGTCCATCTTTTGAGCGATGAGTTTCCTGAGCTCATCTAGCCTCTCCCTGTGTGGTTCCTGAGCTGCATGTAAGGGCCTCACACTTCTGCTTCACAAGTGCTAACCATTCGTGTGGCTTCATGTCTCATACTTCATGTTCTAAAATGGTCCTAGTCCTTATAACAACCTCTGGCGATGTACAAATGTTCAGTGCTTGATCTCGCCTTCTTTAGTTCCTCCTGTAAGCTCTAAAGAAATCCTTCATATGATGCAATCTTCTACATCACTCAAGTTTTTTCTCATTCTACTTCCTATTCTGGATCCTTTAGCGCTGACATGCACAAAGGTTCATCTTTAAGCATTAATTCCACTAATGTACTTACATAATGTATTGTCGAAGGAAACATCTTGGGTACCTTTGGCTCTAAGTGTGGCCTAGCCTTCATGAAATTGTCACCAATCTCCTCTGTGATGTTGATAAACACAATGTTCTTCTTTTGTGCCAAGTCTCTTTCCTACTTTAGGCACTCTACCTCCTCATCCTTAGTTTTTATCTCTTCCCTTAACACCATAATTATGACAAAGCTTTGTCTCTATTCCATCGTAGAACCTTTGTCAAGACTTTCACCAATGCATTACTCAATGCTCATCGACATAACCGTAGGCTTTATTGTTATGTGCACGCATGAGGTTTCTTTCTCAACCTCCTCGACACATATGAATCCTCACACACATCAAAATCTGGTTCATCCATGTGCGTGTGTATCGACCATGAAAATGGATTTCATGTGTGTATTGTTGTCATATCTTCATCCATTAACTCCCATCCATATAACTCCTTTTTGTGTCAATGTGCTTTGAAACGGGCATGAAAAATTTTACCTATGTCCTCAACATAGCCCATGGTTAGTGGAATGTATTCCCCACTTGTTCTTCTTGACCTAGGGCCGCTTTAAAAATTGGGCTTCCAAATTTTGGACTTGTGCTTCTATGTTCTCGTAGTCTCGGTTGTTGTCTCATCGTTCCTTTTTCTTCCTCTTCTCCATCCTTCATTTCTTCATATTTTTGTTCTTCTACATTCTCTAGAGGTGTAGGATAATTGGGTGCACTTCCTCCTGACTCTTCCACTTCCTCATTCAATTTTAATTTCCTTCTCCTTTTCTTAGTTGTCTCCTTTTGTGGAGAGAGTCGAGGTGATCTACGCACTATTTGTGGAGTAACACCTTGGGTCCTTATCCTCCTGAATACTCTCTTGAATCGGCACTCTCCTTGGTCCACACCTAAGTCCTCTTCATCCTCCTCTTGTGGCTGCGGTGGTGTAGTTGTGTGCTCGATTCATCCTTATTTATAGGCTATCTTCTACCTCTATGTTCCAAACCACCACTATCCTCATGCTCCTCCTCTTCATCATCAACTTGAATTGTTTCTGTGGGCTTGGGTGTTGGAACATTTTCCATTGTATGCTTACCCTTTGGTGGCCCTGGGAGCGCAAACTCATTCTCCACATATTTTGCGTTCTCCATCTTGGGTTTGAGTTGCAGGTACACAAGCGCCATTGCTCGATGTCCCCAACTGCCAAGCTTACAGGTTTCATGTTTATAATATCTGAAATAAGTCTTTCAATGTATGCATTGTGCCTTGGATATACATACTTCTTCCTCAGTGTGTGGTAGTCATAGTCTACCTTGTCTACATTGAATGTTAGGTGGTGTGCATCGAAAACTTGTGAACCAATTCCTGAAAAATACCTTGCTATGAAGGCATATGAAAGTTTTCACCATGGGCTTGAATTCCCATCCTTCATCGTATTAAAATTGTACGATGCAAAAATGTTGGTATACGAAAAACTAAACTGCCTTACCCACCATTGAAGGCAAATCCTTGGGTATGTGCCACTCTTCTTTGAACGTCATGCAAAGTCTATCGTACCACATCTCTACCCTCACACAAGTACTTTCCAAACCTCTCCGTAGGTGACTTGTGTTCCGTGGGGTACTCCCAAATCTTCTCCTTTGGCCCATTAGGAACCCCAATCTCCATGAATACTAAAGACAATAACACAACGCCAAAACTTATTCTATCACCTGTCCATGCTTCTTCAATGATTGTCTTTGTTATGTGATCTACAATGTTGTAGACCACTCCTTGAGACATCTTCTTGGTGACGTGCAACCACATTGTGTTTACTTGCGACCACCTTCCTTGGTCATTCAACTTTTTTTCGCAAGATGTGCATCTTAGGTGCACCGTTGGGTACTTCTTTAACTTGTCAATGTCCATATCGCATGGACCCTTGGTATACCCCAACTCCTTCCTTATCTCTAGGATTGTGGATTTATTAGTTAAATCATTATCTAGATCCAACCCTGAGGCCCTTAGTCCTGTCACCATTGAAATCAAGGTAGTTGTGATTCTTACCCTCCGTCCGGTGAAGTAGAAGAAGTCCTCGTGGACTCTTCTCATCAACCATTGATATAATGGCTCATAATTTCCAAAGTATGGCAACTCGTACAACTGGTAGAATCCATTATTCTTTAACAACTTCTCTCCCACGTCATCATATATTGGTATATCCTCTGCCATACACTTGTTTGTTTTTTTCTCAAAGAATGCATCGAGCTCCTTCTTATTGTCTAAAGTTCAATGGTTATAATCATTTATTTTACATTGGTGGATATGGGAATCCCATTCTTGTCCCACAATCACACCCTCTGGATACTACATTTATGAGAAATTACTCTCGGGAGCAATTTCTTCTTCCACTTCAACCTTCTTCTTCCCTTTATCTCCTACTGTGGGTGCTTTCTTTGGTGCCATTTGAAAAATATCTCTTTTCTTCCCTCTGTAATCGAGCAAGTTGAAACCCTAGTTTAAATCTTTGTGCCCTAGTGGAAATCACATGATCTAACTCATTCGTAACATATGCTTCGCTAAACCATTATCTATGGGAACGCAAGCTTCTCCTATGCACAACCCATCTCTTTAGTCTCTGGTTTCACACTCTTTATACTTTAACATGATTGCTCGATCTTCACACTTAACTCTTGTCAAATTCTCTTAATCAAAATGGTAAGAATGAACTCGCATCCCATCTTTATATATATTTTCAAATTTTTGATGCATTTGTTTCTCCTTTACCTACCCAATATCATCTCATTTATTGTCTAATTTCATTAGCTCGCACATTATGTCTTTGCACCCAGGTTATAACCTTATAGCGCACCTTCTTACCCTGCTCTGCATGACTTCTCTTCTATACACTTCCTTGTGCCCGAGTACCTTGTCACTACACCTTCCACTGGTAGTTGTTATGGCATCCACTTACCTCGCGTTATATTGTCCCTTCATTCATCTCCATCTTTGGTCACTTTTTAGAAGCAATCCTTTGACTTGAATAACACCGTAGCATGATTATTCCTTTCATCATTCAATTCCAATAATATTGTACCTAGATATCAACAACCACCCCACACTAAAAGTATGTGTAGTCCTCTACACATAAAAATTCTTCAAATAGTAATTAGCTTCAGTGCATAAACGCGCTTATTACACAACACACCAACTAAATTGAAAAAGCATAGCAACAAAGAAGGAACACATTAAGGGAATGTAGAATTGAAAACCTAATCTAAATGGCAATACTACCTTATTACAAACACCAAGAAGACTTATTTATAGTAGGGCTTCAGCCTACTCTGTGAAGTAACTGGGTAGTCGTGTTCCATCAAGTGCTTCTAACTAGTAAGTTTCAAGGATGTAAGTAATAACATATGGCCCTAACCAATGTACCTTAATTTTTCTTGGATGGCACAAGAACTTAGAGTCATAGAGAAGCACCATTTTTCCAATCTCAAACTTCTTATCCCTTATGTTTCTGTCATGTCATGCTTTCTTCCTAGCCTTTTCTTGCTCGACTCCAACGTGATATGGCTTATCGCTCATCCAAAGTTGATTATATTTTCAATCTACTCTTCTAAATCTTGCTCATCGGGCCTAGACCTCTAGCATGCGCAATAGATAAAGAAGGTAACATAAATTCCATAGGAAGAACTACTTCTGCACCAAATACTAATTGAAATGGTGTGGATTTGTTCAACCTTTTATATGTTGTTTGATATGCCCAAAGTACTACAGATACTTTATCATCCCAATACTTTCTTCCAACATCACATGATTTTTGTCAATGTTTGGCTCAATTTTTTTGAAAGCCTCGAGTTCCATTTACCCGAGGATGATAGGCATGTAGTCTTATGATGTGCAATCATGAATTCATCCAATAAAATTCTGATTGTCTCATTAAGAAAATGTGTGCCTTATCACCTGGTCAAATTTAAAGGAAATCCATACCTTGTACTAATATTTTCCCATAGAAACCTAGATGTTGTAGCAAATGTATAGTCCTTTATAGGTGTTACTTCTGCCCACATTATCGAGATAGTCTATGTAAGTTATGATGTCGTGGTGATACAGCTTCATGCGTATTTGGTGAAATAGGGCCCACAAAATCTATAGCCCATTTCTCAAATGGGTCTCTGCGCTAGTAATAGGTCTCGAGAGGCATTTTTCATTGCGTTGACTGGTTTTCCAAAATGTTGAAAATGATCACAAGCCTTACAAAATTCCTTACGATCCTTATACAGGGTCTCCCACCATAATCTAGCGAGTAGAATCTTGCATGCAAAGTGGCATCACCAAAATAGTGGCTTCCTGCAATACTACCATGAGATTCTTCCATGATAGTCGTACGCTCATGTTCTAATATAGAACGACACAATATTTCATCTCGGCCTAATTTGTACAAGTCACCACTGATTAACATATAAGGGGATGCACATATATAAAGATGTTTCTTCTCAAGGATTTCATTCCTCCTGGGTGCCATCCCTATTCGTAGAAAGACAACAATGCCCTCTAGTTACGATGGCACTCGTTATAAGTCGTATAAGCTGTGCATCCGCATGCTCAGTATCTTCAATTGCTTGTGCTTCTTCTCTTGACTATATCCTTGATAGATGGTTTGGTCCAGAATTAATTTTCCCTAGCCTTACCAGCAACCGTGAATTCAAATTCCTAAAATAGAAGCATCCATCGACATATGCATCCTTGTAAAACAATTTTATTTACCAAATATTTCAATGTCATGTGATCTGTATAAAATGAATGGTGTAGCTAGTAGGTACTATCGGAATTTATGTAGCGCATAGATCATTGAGAAAAAGCTTCACATTCTATAGGTGTGTAATGATGTTCTTCATGAGTCAGACTTTCTACTAGAAAATAGAGAGGATGATCTATAATACCTTCTCCAGGTTGAGCCAACACCGCGCCAATGGTCGTGCCAGAGGTGTCAACATGTACATGAAATGGTTAGTCCCACGAAGGAAAAAATATAATAGGTGTGGTAGTAAGTTTTTCCTTCAATATCTCGAATGTGCACTACTTGTGGTTCTCCCCAAAGAGAACATAACTTTCCCTTTAGTAACTCTTCCAATGGCGTGGAAAAATTGGCATATCCCTTAATAAAGTTTCTGTAATATCTTGTAAGACCCAAAACTCTACGCACCTCACTCTAACCGATAGCCTCTCTTAGGCCTATAATGACGGCAACCTTAGTGGATCAACCAACAAACCTTCTTTACAAATGATGTGTCCTAGAAGTATTCCACAAGGTGTAGAAATATATGCACTTCTTGATGTTTAAAGAGATACTCAATTATATACATCTTTCAAACATTAAGCATAGATTGTCACAATGATCCTTAACCAATCCATACACCGTCCAATCATCTAAATACACTGTAAGAAGTTGTGAATAAATTCCTTGAATGCTTAAACAACTATGCATGAAAATACAACAGGCACATTTTTAGACCAAAAGGAATTACAGTATAGGTGAAGCTACCCCATTCGGTGAGTAAACGTAGTCCTTTCTAATCCTCCCGGGCAATCCTAACCTAATTATACCCAAAGAATACATCTTGAAATGAATAGATTTTATGCCTTGCAACATCTTCTAGTATTTCCTCGAGTAAATGGCATAGAAATGGATCATTTACATGCATCATTCAGCTCCCCTGTAGTCCATGCATATCGTAATATGTCCATCCTTCTTGATACTAATCACCATTAGACTAACCTATTCTAACTCATCAAGGGGTTTGATAATCCTAGACTTCAACATTTTATCAACCTCTTCTTTGAAATTTTAGCACAACTTGGGGTTCATCCTGTAAGGTCTCTTTCTAATTGGGTGTGCACCCTCTTTAAGATTTATTTTCATCTCCCCTAACAATTCATGCACATCTTTAAGTTCATGGTACCCCTAGAGGAATAATTCCTAGTAATACCTTAGTAACTCTATAATTTTTGGCACTTGAGTCTAACTAGTAGTCTCTAATTATGGATTCCTTAGGCTCAATATCTATTCCAATATTCACCTTCTTTGTCTTCATAAGTTCATGATAGGCACGCATGGCCATCTCGCACTATCCAACACCTCACACCTATCTGTTGAATGATTTATATCCAGATTTTCTACTTCTTCGTCATCCACTAAGTAGACCATTTTTCCTTTTTATTTCTTAAGGAAATCACATTGAAGTAGTATGGCATTGAACTCTATTTATTCAACAAGATGCACTCCTGATTTTCCATCATCTAATAACTCTTGAAGAAGCTCTTCACCTTAGCATTATCTCTTATAGTTAAGCACTTTATAAATTTCAATGATTATTCCACCGGAGGCTTTGTAGAGAAGAAGTAAAATGTCCTGAGCCATTCCTACAATTAAATCCTTTCAATTTCTAGTCTCTCAATGAAGTTCTCGCATATACATACAAAGAACGTGTGTAGCCGTGTAAAGTGGAATAAAAATTGTGCACCCATAGAAAAGGTGGTAAAGCTTCCTACCCTTCGAACATGGTGCTGAATAGGTTGATTACCATAATATGTACATATTTGAGTAGGTGAATTTCTCCTAAATAACCTAGTAGCAAGAGTAATCCTAATTTCATTCCATCCTACAAGATTGTCCTTATGGGCCACCCACCAGCGTGTTGATGTCCCATGTAATATATATGCTAGCATATTTCTTCTTTCCAAGTGGGTCTCATCCACTAATTATTCCTCCATGGCACGCAGGAATACCATAGGATCTCCTTCTCCTATGTAACAAGGTATTGAGTTATTACCTATCCCGCCGACATAACGCAGCCTTTATGCCTCTAGGAAATATGCTCTTTACTTCACGCCCTACTAGATCATAAGTTCTCTCGAGCCAAATTATCAAAAGCAAGACTTGTATTATCGCTAATAGAATGTGCATCCTCCCACTTAATTAGTCCTTATTTGGTTGGCTCAATTATCTCCGGATCTTGAATGACACACACATACATAAATCCTATTCAGATTTTCTTCACTTAAGGGCTCAACATAAGGCGCACATTTTCAATCGCTAAAGGGATAATAACTCTTTCCTCCTTAATTTCAAAACTGATATACCCCTTGTTGAAATGAAGATCAAAATTATTTACATATCGCCAAGGATGCCCTAATAGAGTTGGGAAGCTATCTCGAATCTTCCAGTTGCTACAACTTCAAAGCCTCCAATGAACTTGGCTCCTTATATGGTAATGGATGCATCTTTCAAAACTCTAATGAGAGTGGCCTTAGTCCAATTAGACATGAACAATATATTAGAGGATGACTACAATTGGGGTCTTCCCATTTGTACCCATGCATATAAGGTAAGAACATTGACTTCTATGCCTATATAAATTAGTATATTACTCAATACCCACCCATCTAAAACAACATTTAGAGTCATTTCCTTGTCATAATCTAGGGCTATGAGGAGGAAGATTCACATGTAGAATCTTCTCGTCCGGTCTCAACAATTGTGCGTGAAGTGTTTCCTTTTAACCAAATCCCTAATATTGGAATGATATTCTCTTGGCGTAAGAATTTGCACACTTCTCTCAAGTCATCCATATCAGTTTGGACCATCTCTAATGTTTTCCTTTACTCTATCTTCCTTGATTTATCTTTTAGGTATTGTATCTCACCCTGAAGATTCATGAGAAATTCTATGGTTTCCTGATAAACCTCCTTCTGATGGGCAGGGTATGGGTATCATACATGGAGAACTTCCTCCTTAGTGATGGTAGGCTTCGCTGCAATGATTCTTCTGCACGTTGCCTCAAGCACAGTCATGATCTTCACTTGCAATGCCTCAGACTCTGCTTCCAACTTAGGCATCCATTGATTTTAAATAGTCCATTATATCCTAACCATCTTTGTGCATTTGTTTTCTTGTTTATGTTCTTTGACTCGGATGCTCATACAAGTCTCGGGAACTCCGTATAGCTATGGTTCTTTCCACAAAATAACATGTAATATTCTAAGGACATTCATGCCTATAGTGGTCAGGAGACCCACATGTATAACATGTTCCATGAGGAAACTCACCTCTTCCTCCACCATGGCCTCATCCTCCATATCCACCTCGATAACTGCATCCTCTTCCATGACCTCCCTCAAAATTTCCTCATTCCTATCATATACGATTGATTGTGATCCCGATCTTGGTGCTCATTCTTATTTTTAGAATTATCAGTTACACTTGTTTGTCATACACCAATGTCTATGGCATCATGGATCTGACCGATCAATCTACAATCTTCCATATCATGGGTCGAGGATCGAAATTTTTACAATAGCAGGATACATTCTTCCTTATCGTGTGCTGTAACAAAGGATAGTGGCTAGCATCATGATTCAAATGATAGATCTTGCATTCTAATAGTAATGAACGTATGGATTTGTAGGGGAAACTATCCTTAGTGTGACCCTCCACTTCATAATCTATACACCAAATCCCTGAGCACGTTTCATGGGCCGAATTTTCCGATAGTTTCTCTAACTACTTTTCCATAGCTGCAATTTGTGCCTCTAAGAATGGGCTAATGCTAGTGTCAATAATCCCAACTACCTTAGCACATAGAGCTTCCTCCAATGCTTTCGTGAGGTCAAATGTATGTCTTATATGGTAGTTCCCTTCTAAAAGGGGTAATCAGACCCCCAACGAACCATTGTGCATGTTGGCTTTTGTGTATATCATAAGACAACTTGGATAATAGTGTTTTAAAATGTGAATCATACTCTATAACACTCTTAGTAGTGCCTTCTTAATATCCTTAAGTGCACTTATACTCTTTTGCTCAAACTCGAGGATGTGAAACTCTTTAAGGAAAGCATATTTTAAGGTTGGATAGTCATGCAAGTCGATCGTGGTCAAAGTTTTTATACCAATTATACCATGTGCACACCCTTGTAACATAGTACCAAATTGGATTTCCTACACTAAGCCATGATTCCTTTTGCGTGCCATAGTATTTCACACATATACACACGTTCAACAACATCTTCTATGAACCTATACTCTAGAAGATGAAGATACATTTCCATGTAAATATTCTGGGGTTGGTGTGAACCTTCCCACCCGATCCAGAACCTCCCGTGTTTCCGCCTCCAAAACCACTAGATCCACTGAATTAGAGCTACCTATGCCGCCTTATCTTAAAAATATAGTTGGGGTCGGACCAAAAGATTTACTTCCTATGTCCCAATAGTAGAACTGAACTATACCCCAATAGTCCGGAAATTACTACTCTCGAAGTTAGTCCAAAAATCGGTGTGCTTGTATTTTGTGTTGATGATACACCTGAAAAGGTACTCCCATATAACAACAAAGCCTTTTGTGTTTCCATCGCTATGCCTCTTATAAGACTCGCTTGTACTCTCCACTACTTGAATTAGCTTGATGACTGCTTGTTGTACTAGATGCTGGAAAACCAAATGCAAGGGCAAGGTTGCCAAGTGGATTCAGATGCATGCCCACGGCCCATGTAGTCTCTCTGTGGCACATACGCATGAGGCCGAGGAAGGATCCTTTTCATGCTTTTCTAAATGGGGAGTTCATGATGGTCCTGCCCATGTATTCTACGTGAGCTTCAAATCCTTCATGAGCCATCTCTCTCCTCAATTCCATAATTTCTGCAAGAGGTTACGTTTCTTTTCTACCTCCTCTCTCGTGCCTCATTATACTTAAGCTACCTTTCCTCTCTCTACAATTTTTCTGCTAGGTCTTCCATCCTTCACCAAACCTATTCCTACCCCTACGCATGGTGGGGTTTTAGTGAGCCATTGGTTTACTCTCAAAATTTAAAGTTACCATTAGGATCTTGATTTCCAGTGGAATGCCTTGCAGGTAAGTTCCCCTTGGATATCATAAAAAATGAAATTTGGCTACCTCTGGGCACAAATAAGTGGAAATTGAGTACTCCAAGATATAACTATTTAAAATGACATAGAACCACGTATCCATAACTTGAGTCTAGATCATATCAACATCATAAAGGGCCTAAAATTATTCTTGTGTCCAAAAAAGTGTGTGATACCTCTAATTCCACTTAGATGCATAAGCAATCAACCACTCATACAATTCTATTGGGAAGATAGTGAAGAAGCTCTCATATAAACTATCATACAAGTTTTGTTCCACCCATACGCATGTGTTAAACTCAGATCCAATGTTGAACCACCATGCGTATTCTTCTTCTAGATCATGTATCCACTCTTCAACACTTGCTAAGGTCAACCGATATGTCTTCATTGTGAACCATCTTGAAAAATAACTAAAAAAGAGGTCAGAATGGAACCAATGATGCAGCCTAGAATTCAACAATACAAACCTAGGCGCACTATCAAATCACTCATCCTAGATTGAACAATTACTTGAAGTGTGCAAAGGTATCGAGGTCCCTCCTTAGGGTTCTTTGTCAGGATGTTAGCATGATGGATACTTTAAGAATTCACATCTATAGTTATTATATCTTTCCATAGTGCATATTCGAATAGACATTTTAATCCTCAATTGCATTCTTTAATTTTGGGATTTAATGCACTTTTGAGGGTTTTACAAGTCAATATTTCATTGCAAGTTATCAGCGACATCGATGATCATTGTGTGACATAATAGTGATAAGAAGAAAATTACACCAAACATCTCATGACCCTGTGAAGGAGGTTTTTTGAGGGTTTGAGTAGTCACAAGTTCCCATACTAGGTATGTGGCATCTGCATGCACCCACGGCCCATTCCAAGTGCCTTAGTCCATGTAGATCTGTAACTCTCATAGTTATTTAAGGTTTTATGTGACACTTCTTCCTCTCTATTCATTGGGTTAACACTTGAAACTTAGTCCAGATTTGGTTGTGAATAAACTAAGTCTTCTTATCCCTTCTTTGTAACTAGGGTTTCATATTCTTCTAGCTTAATTTGCTTGGGTCAGATTTATTCTTATTGCATATTCATTTTACTACTACATCTCATTAGATTTATGCATTTATAAATATGATATTTTCTTAATCATTTTGGTGAACCTAACGCTCAAATCCACCTTCTTTCTAGGTTTATTTATTCTTATCTCATTACTCGTAGTGGTCATTTTAGGTATTTTGAGAATCTTGAGATTCCTCCATATTCTCGCAGGTCTCTAAATCAATGGTTGAGGTTTCTAAATCAATTGATACAATTGAAAACCCCTTTTCCAACTCTCACAATGTTCCTCTTAATGAACTCAAAACATCGATAGTGAACAATCATATGATGAGGATACCAATGTTGATCAAGAACAATTAGAAAAACTCATAAATTTTTGACAAGATTTACGTGATAATCCCACTCATCTTTCACATATTCTTCATGCTTTAATTATTTCCAAAAATAAACGTGATTTTACAGATCCTTTTTTCGGTCTTCATCGGATACTATGGCCTCCACCCAACCCCTTCATATCCCTACCTCCATTGCTATCAATATTCCTCCCATTATACAAACTAATACTACAAAACTTGGTTCTTCCTCAAATCCTCTTGATCTAAATTATTTATATTAGGATCTGCAAACTCAAATTTGCCATCTCCAACTCACCACTTCTCATACATCTCCATCTCTTGATTCCACCTCACTTCTTCATACTCCTTTTGCACCTACCATTTCTACCTATCTGCTACCTCCCAACTTCATTACCCTTAAGTTACCTACTTTCAAAGGCCATGGTGACCCACAAGAGCATCTCTAAGCCTTTCATATGGCATGTTCGGACTATGCGGATGATCATACTTTACTTACAAAGCTCTTTCCTCATATTCTTCACGATCATGCAATGTGTTGGTTCTACATGACCTACCGTATACTTGGTAATATCTTTCACACATCTATCGATGCTTTCATCACTCATTTCTCTATCAATATCAAATCTAAGATCTCATACACTAAACTTTATCATTTTAAAAAGGGATCTAATGAACATCTAGTAGATTATGTCTTAAGATAAAAAACAACTTAGCTAGGATGTCTAATGTACTTGCAGACTTCAAACTTCAAGGCCTATTTATTTAAAGTCTATTTCCAAATCTCCAAGAGAGTGTTCTCTTTGAGACATATCCATCATTCGATCAATTATTTCATACTCTTAAGCTACGCAAAACAAAACTCTTATCTATAGGAAATCTTAAGTATCAAGAGCAATCAAAGTAAATCAAATATCAAGCCATCATCCAAGCCTACTAAAGCTAATGTCCTTATCAACATTGTCTTTAACACTAAAGATATTTAAGGAAAACCACCTAAGTGAACACACACAAAAATAATCGTTTCTCCATATATCCTACTCTCACATCTTGTCAAAAGCAATCTTATTACACTTCCTCCTCTACTAAATTTAGACCCATCTCATCCTAAATGTCACAATTATGATGAAAGGTTCAAATGTGATTATCATCAATGCATTGGAAATTATTGTATTCATTTCTTCACTTACCTCCTTTCTACCCCAAGTGTGCTTCCCTATCACCTCGTGTGTGATGGAATCTCACCCAAGCGTGCTTCCTCATTTATGTGAGATTCACGAGAATGATCTGTCATTGATGGAGAATGAGTTGTAAGAATGGAAATATATAAATTCACTCAAAAACATAAGATACAGACATCAGATCTAAGCACAAATGCATCATAAATGGGAATGACTATTGTAAATAAGCATAATGAAACTATATTTGACCCATAATAATATGAATAAAAAGGGTTTACACTTTTGAACATGAATAACCATAATCACACACCATATATTAATTTATAAACATTTACAGTAGCTCCATTATATTAGAAGGGCCATATAAATCAAATACATCAAGGAATATTATCTTAAATCCTACAAAATACTTTGTAGAGATAGTTTTAGTTATTTTACCCATTACAACCCTTGTTCATACCCAAATCCATGCATATATGCTCAATAACATCCTTGCAAGTATTTATGCAGCACCTTATTACCACTTAAAACCCTCTTTAACCCTACTAGCATCATAACATCACTTTGTTATTTCTCCGCTCCTTATTTCTGACCCAAGCACTCCTTTAAATAGGATCTAGATGCACCGCCTTGGTTTCCTTCATGAAAAAATCACATGCCAAGTGGAAGTGTGGTCCTCCATGGTTGAATGCCTATGTCAGCTTACAAATGCCTCTATTACTGTAATGATCATCTTGGGAATATTCCTTACGTGGAATATTCTTTTCTTGACCTCTAAGGCTCCAGGATGACACCTTATCCATTTTTCACACCTACTCGGGATTTTCACGTGTTTCTCCTGTAAAAAATCCTTCAAAATATGGATAAGTACCTAAACCTTCCTACTCCCACATGCACCAACCTCTTCTCCTATACGTCTTTCCCTTATGAGCTTTTTCCTAAGCGCCTTCCTTCTTTATTTCCAAGCTGCGTGCATTGACATATTCCTTGGGACTTAGTTAATTTAGGGCCTAACATTACCCCACACTACGTGTTTTTTATGTCCTCGAAAACACTCTTCCCTTCCACCAAAGAATAAATAATAGGGAAAATGAAAGAATATATGATTGAATAAAGAATGGAAGAATCTTGCTACTACTACATGAGAAGTGGGAAATATTTCTTCATGGGGCTTCAATATTAACCCAAGCATCCACCTCATTCTACTCCTATTGAAGTAAGTCACCCACCATTGTGCTAACCTCATCAAAACTCATCTCATCCCTCACGGCCTTGGTGTATCTTTAATGCTTTCCATCTTCTTACTAAGGTCTCCTAGCATGTCCATCCTGCGAGTGACTTAGGGGTATAACTCTTTTAGTTTATTTTTATTGAAACCCTTAAGGTTTCGATCACCTCTAATTTCTTCTCTACCTGTAGCCAAGATCCTGTCCCACTCTACCCTATTGCCCTTATTTTTCTCTTGAAATTATTTGGACCGCTTCATGGCTAACAACTAATATGCTTGCTACTTATGTCCTTGTCACCAAAGTTGTCATATACAACTTTTTCCATCTGCACCACGGTCTTCACTAAGGCAAGGATCTTGAGTACCGAGTTAGTATCTCCCTAGTATTCAACTTCTCTCCTTCTTATAGCACACCATTACTTCTTCTCTGCTGACTCTAATGTGACTTAATACCTTTCCATGGTGAGTATGCACATTAATTCTTCCAAGCAATGCAAGGTTGACTCATATTTTTGTTTAGGAGGGGCTAGGTTTAGGTGCTTCAAGATAATGGAATTTGAAATAGCCTCTATCTTCTTATGGACTTCACACACCTTTTCCTTTTCATCCCTCAGCTCATGCCTTAACTGCACATTGATCAAATCCTTTTCTTTATCTCCTATCCCTCTCAATGATCTCCTCATTCTTCTTTTCAAGTTCCTCCTCCAAGGATCTTATTCTATCATTTCTCCCAAAAAGTCTTGCCTCCACTTCTACTAACACCTTGTTGAGCACATTGCAAACTTGCTCATCCGAAAACTACTGAGTATTTACAAGGGGGTTCATTCCTTCAGTGCCTAGTGTCTCCATCATTGCATCTTTATTAAATTTGAACTTGGGATCATCGACGTGGGACTCAAATTCCTAGGAAAACATTTTCCTAGTGTATGGGTATGCACTTTATTCATTAAAAGAAGACCAAGCTAGGAGTTGGTCTATGGGCACTATAATATTGACCTTTTCATGCAAGACTTTGTTTGGATCATTTTATAGGTCATGGCATGTTCTTGCATTGCTACTATGCCCTTTCCACATGTGCATGCTACCGTGGGGAAACTAACTGCTAAGTTGGGGTCTCCGCCCATACTTCCATACTCCTTCCCTACACTTTTGCTCTCTTCAGTTTCCTTCAATATTTCATCGTAGACACTACACTCGAGCACCTGTTGATCCACTAGATCTTGTAAAATTCCTACCACCTCCTTTTCAAATATATCATTTATCTATTCCTTGGTAGGGGTCACTTCCTCTTTTGGTATGGGCATCATCCTCATACTCCTTCTCCTCTTCATCCCCTTCTTCACCAGACTCGTGTACATTATACACAAGAGGATTTTGAGCTTCCTTTCATTCTTCATTGTCTCTTCATTTTAATCCTTAGAATCATCATCCTGTATGCTCTTTTTCTTCTCCGAGTCTGAACCTTGCACCACCCTTTGATTTTTATTTACTGGTGACTCCAACATAGGGGAATCCTCCTTCTAGAAAATCTTATCTCTAGGAGACCCTTGTTCCTCTCTGGAGACTCCTTCCTAATGAGAGACTTATTTCATCAAACATAGGTGCTTGTACTGTGCTTTACTCTTGATCCCCTATGGTTTGCACTATTACGCACGATCAATGCCTTTCTCGCAAGAGTCTCTTCTTGTTCTCTATTTTAATTACTACTTTCTTATTTCTCCCAGTGGGGTCTTCTGGGATAGAGACATCATCCTTAACATAAGCTCCCTTCTCAAACTTGGGCCTTAGCCACACATACACCCTTGCCATTGTCCTACCTGCAATAGGAAATGTCACCAGTTTTATCATGTGTATGTCATGAGATACATACTTCTCTACATATGCACACTTCTTAGGATACACCAAGGTCTGACACATCTCGTGGTAGTCCTGATCAACTACACTTAGATCAAAATGAAGATTTTTGGCTTCCTTGAACCTATTTACCGCACCTTGAAAATATTGTGTTGTGAAGGAGAAGGGAAATTTACACCAAGGACCCTTAGTGCCATCTATCAAGGTAAAATTACGATCTGAAATGTTGGTTTAGGATGGATTAAGATTCTCCATCCACTGGTGTAGGTAGTTGTTATGGTATCCTCCATTCAGCCCCAAATGCATCATGTATCTATTTATACCATTTCTCCAAGCATGCCTTATGAGCAGCCATCATGGTGTCATAAGTATAAGCTTCAAACCTCTTTGCGGGAGAGGGTTTTCATCTGAGTACTCCCAAATAAACTTATCTAGCCTATCAGAGACACTCCAGATATCGAAAAGAAAATAGTATGGAGGACATTACTAAACATAATATTCTCCTGCCGCACATGACATCAATAATATCCTCCACAATGAAAGTTGAGAGGTTGTAAATGGTGCCCTCCGAGATCTTACAATAGACATTCAACCAACCTTGTTTATCTGCATCCATCTCTCCTGCCCATTTAACTTTGTCACCAAGCACATGACCATCCTCATAACAGGTTAGTGATTATAGTGATGTCAAAGTACCATGAACCCTTCTTATAGTCATATGCCTCAAAATATTCTTAATGGCCTCCTTTTTTGCTTAAATCATCATCCAATAACTCCCCTTCACAGATTAGGCTAGTGAACTTAGAAATCAACTATGGGGTTATGCACATCCACCTTCTTGTAAAGAAGTAGTCCTCATGCATGCATGACATTAACCACTGGTATAGTCGCTCAGGTTTTCCAAAATAGGGAAACTCATAAAGTTGTAGAAGCCCAACCTTTTCTAACTTCACTTTTACTTCATCATCATAGATGGGTTTCCCATTTGGCATCCTCTTCTCCGTTGGGCGAACCAACTCCAGGGTCATCTCCTTTTCTGTGGTGCTCATGTGATGATTGTAATTTTCACAACCATCTTCCTTATATATGCAACATCCACTCTTTCCCTGCAAAGCACACCATTATAGTAATTGTATCTCTACATACTATTATTCATTAAAGCTGGGAAACGGTCATTTTTCCTTTTCCCTTTCCTTTCCCTTCTTTGGTGAAGTGTTCACTCCTTTCCTTGGTGCCATTTTTCTCTTCCTTGGTCCTCTATAGTTTCTCCTTGCATCAAGTTTTATTTACCGCTCAAATCCTCATCTCTTACCAGTGAAATTTCCATGAAAACCCATTCCTAGCTTGTAAACCCTAACTTGGAGCACTTCCTTTCCACAAGACAACATATCCACCCATGGGAACCCACAAACAAACTCCTCCACGTATGCCCATGCACTTTGCTTCCACATTGGTTCACAAGTCCTTTGATTTCTTCAACTTTGCACACTCCTCTTTACACTTCTTTGTAAGAATCACCTTAAAATACAAGAAATTCTTTGATAACAAAATGCAAGGTGAAAGAATAACTCACCTTAACCTTCTATTTATAACTTTTTATTTTTCCACACAAACCCCGATGCCACCTACTAACGTACAAACACATTAAATTTGAATTTTTCCAACGCCATCCTTCCACGTGTTCTATCCAACACTTTTCCTTTGTGCGAAATCCTATGGGAACACTCCAACAATTTTCTCGGCATGTAACAAGTGCCTCAACCATAGAAATTGTCATGCTTTCTCCTACACCAAAGTTAATATTCCTCTATGTCTTGGACCAATTTCTTTTTGTTGCCTACCTCATGTTGCTCTTTTATCCTTGTACGTGGTTTTCTCAAATCCTTTTTGACACCAATCTTCTAATGATCACCTCGATACGTGCAATTTTTCAAAACCCACGTGATTTTGACTTTACTGACCGGGAAACTACTTCAACATTTGCTCCATGCACTTTCTCCAACTCTTACCATGTCCTTCCTGAACTTCACCTTTATGTTCCACCCACACTAAATAGATGCATGGTCCTTTGCACATAACACCTTGATGATGTAATTATCCATTGGAGTACACATGCACCAAAAATAAACCAAAAGGAACAAAGCAACGAGAAAGGGAAACACAAAGAAAGGAAAATTCATTAAGGAAATCCTAAGCTAACTGGAAATATTGCCTTATTTACAAACACCCAGAAGCCTTATTTATAGTAGGGCTTCAACCTACTTCCATTGAAATACCCAGGAAGTCACATTTTGTCCAATGCCTATAGCTAGAAAGCACCTAAATCAAGTATATGGGTAATATAATATGGTCCCAACCAATGGACCTTGAGCTTCCTAGGATGGTTAAAAACTTAGAATCATAAAGTAAAACCATCTTCCCAACCTCAAATTATTTATTCTTTATGTGAAAATCATGGCATTTTTCTCACCTTTCATCCCTCACGAATCCACTTGCAAGTGATCATCTTTCATCTAACATCATTATCTTGTCAATTCCCTCTTATTTTGATAATTGTTCATCGGCCAATCCTCCTGCGTGTAATACGTAGAGAGGGTAGCATAAAATCTACTAAGCAAAAAAATTCCACACCAAAAATGAATTGGAATGGTGTGGCTTTGTTCAATCTCTTGTAAGTTGTTCTATATACCCATAGCACGATTGAGACTTTGTCATCCCAATCCTTCCTCCCAACATCACAAATCTTAGTAAGTGTATGACTCAATATCTTGTTAAATGCCTTAGCAGTCCCATTAGGACCGAGGGTGATAAGGAGTAGTCTTGTGATGAGCCACCATGAAATTTTCAAAAATTCCTAATGCTCTCATTCAAAAATGAGTACCCAATGGTCACTATGGACTTAGAAGGCATGCGTCCTGCTGATTATATTTTCTCATAAGAATCTTGCTTAGTAGCCATCGTACAATCCCTTACAAGCACTACCTCCACTCACCATGTTAGATAATCAATGTAAGTAATGATATAACGTGAACCCATCCTTCGCATGGTAGGTGAAATAGGGCCTAAAAAGTCAATTGCCCATTTCTTGAATAGTTCAGCACTAGCTATTGGTCTCAATGGCATTTCATCCCTTTTTCTGGCTTACTAGATTAGGCACTAGAAATGATCACAGGCCTTACAATATTCAATACAATCCTTGTAAATCATCTCCCACCAAAGGCTAGCTAAGAGGATCTTACATGCAGTCGCATTCCCTACATAGTGTCCTCTTGTAATTCCACCATGAGCTCTTCTATGATTGTAGTGCTTTTATGCTCAAGCACGCATCGTGCATAAAAAAACTCATCGCGGCTCGACTTGTATAAGTATCCACTAATTAACATGTAGGGCGATGACATGTACAACTAACTATTTCCTTTGAAGGCCTTCATTCCCTCGATGCCACACCCATTTTGAGAAACACAACAATATCTTCCAAGTATTAAGGGTGCACACTATAATTTGAATAGTGTTGAGTTGTGGAGGTCAATTACTTTAGTTTAGCATGCAATGGAAACTTGCTAAAAAATATAGTAACCGACATTGGTTAAGGGGAGGACGGCATCGGTCACCCAAGACAAAGAGTGATCAAGTATGACCAGCGATCGGTCAAGAAAGAAAGGAACCGGCAGCGGTTAGGGATAACCGGCGTCGGTTACTTGTGCGAGGATGTTTTAATTAACTCTCGGGAATTAGATCTATTTTTGGCATTAAAGTATTTCTATTGATTGTAATTGCATGGCTAAGTTCCTAAGTCTATAAACGACTATATAAGCATAAAATATAGGGTTTAGAAGTAAGAAAGAAGATGATTAACAAGAATTAGAAATAACTTGCAAAAAGTTGGTGAGAGAGAGAATTCTTGGTGATGAAGCAAAATATTGAGGGAAAGAAAGTATTGTACATTTGAGAGGTGTGGAAGATTGTAAATATTCATTGTATATCTTGTCAAAGCTTTGGATAATAGATTGGCTTATTTCTTGGTGACGTAGCCCCACATTAGGTGAAACACGTTAAATGCGGTGTTGATTTATGTCTCTTGTTTTCTATATTTCTTAAGTAGAATATATGCTTTTATTTGCATGTATGCTTGGATATGATATATTGTATGTACAATGGTGGTGCTAACCCCAACAACTAGTATCGAGAGATTTTTTTGAGGTTTTGTGTGTTGATAGATTTACTCATAGAGGGTTTTCTGATTGAGTGGGAGCTACAACAATGATAGAAGATAATAAATACAAGGTAGAGAAATTTGATGACTAAAATTATCAATTATGGAAGATTTAGATTGAGGATTATCCATATCAAAGAGATTTGCACTTACCATTGGATGAGAAGTCTAGACCTACAAAGATGGTGATGAAGAATGGAAGATTCTTAGACAGAAAGGATTTGGGATCTATAAGATTGATTTTGAAGCATCTGTGGCTTCCAATATTACAGAAGTGACTTCTACGGTAGAGTTAATGAAATCTCTTGCTAATTTATATGAAAAACCTAGTTCTTCAAATAAAGTTTATTTGATGAAGAAACTATTTAGTTCTAAGATGCATGAAGGTGAATCTACATCTAATCATTTGAATGATTTCGATCTATTGTAAATCAGTTAAAATTGGTTTCTATACCATTTGATGATGAAGTAAAATCACTTTTATTCTTATGTTCTTTTCCTGATAGTTGGGACAACTTGGTAATGGTTGTTAGTAATACAATATCTGCTAATAATATTTTGAAGTTTGATGATGTGGTTAGTATAATCTTGAATGAATAAATTCACAAGAAGAGTACAAAGGAATCATCATCTGGAAATGCTTTGAATGTAGAAAGTAGGGGCATGAAGAAGGAGAGATCCAAGAGTAAGAGTAATGGGAAATCAAAGTCAAGGGATAGCAGATCTAAATCAAGTAAGGGAATTACTTGTTGGAAATGTGGAAAGAAAGGACATGCAAAGAAAGATTGTTGGTCAAAGGATAAAGAGAACCAACAACCAGATAAAGGTAAAGAAGAAAATATTGCTGCATCAGAGGTAATGCAAGATGCTCTTATTATTTCTTTAGATAGTATAATTGAATCATGGGTTTTAGATTTAGGAGCTTCTTTCCATGCAACCCCTAATAAGGGTTATTTCAGAAATTATGTCCAGGGAAATTTTGGGAATGTTTATTTGGGTGATGATGAACCCTATCATATAAAGTATTCTTGGTAAAGGAAAGTTCATCTAAAATTACAAAATGGAAATACATGGGTATTAAAAGATGTGAGGCATGTGCCAAGCCTTAGGAGGAATCTTATTTCTGCAGGAAACTAGGTGAATCTGGTTGCATGGTTACTTTTATAGGAGACTCTTGGAAAGTCACCAAGGGTGATTTTTTTGCAAGAGGTAAAAAGGTAGGAATGTTATATTTATCTACCTGTATTATTGATTCCTTTTCTACATTATCTACTTCATATTCATATGCATGCATGTGGCATAATTAGTTGGGTCATATGAGTCAAAAAGGAATGCAAATCTTAAAAGCTAAGGGTAAGTTATCAGATTTGAAAGATTTAGATCTTGATTTCTATGAGCATTGTATCTTTGGAAAGAAAAAGAGAGTGATATTTCTCAAAGTTAGGGAAATTAAGGAGCAAAAATTGGAGCTTGTACACTCAGATGTGTGGGGACCAGCTCAGGTAGCTTCTCATGGAGGATCCCAGTATTATGTTACTTTCATTGATGATGCTACAATGAAATGTATGATTTTATTGTATTAAACGTAATATATGATATTTTTGAGAAATTTAAAAGATGGAAAGCCCTTGTTGAGAATGAATCAAATTCTAAGTTAAAGTGCCTTAGATATGAAAATGGTGGTGAATACTTGTAGTAAGGATTTCAATGATTATTGTTCAGTGAATGGGATACGTAGAGAAAGAACGGTTCCAAGAACACCACAGGAGAATGGTGTTGCAAAAAGAATGAACAGACAATCATGTTACGTGCTAGAAGTATGAGGATACATTATGGATTGCCCTTCCGCTTTGAGTAGAAGTAGTTGATACAAATGTATATTTGATTAAGCTGTGGGCATTCAAGTTCACTAAATGGAGGAATACTAGAGGAAGCTTGGACTAGAAAAGAGGTAGATTTTTCTTTTCTTAAATTTTTTGGTTCATAAGCTTTTATACATATTGATAAGGAAAATAGGAAAAGTTGGATGCAAAATCCAAGAGATGCACTTTCATTGATTAGGGATTTGGTGATTTGGTTTTGTTTTTGGGATTTAGAGAATTCTAAAATTATTAGGAGTTGTGATGTTGAATGGAATGAAAAGAGAATGTATAGGGATCAAATTTTGGTACCCAAGGATGAACTGGTTGAGAAGTTTGTGAATGAAAATGAACTCTTAGATTTAAAATAATTACCTATAGGGTTACATAAGTAACCAAGGTGTGGTTGACCTTGATCGGAACATCGGTCGGATGAACCAGTATCAATTATAGAGGATCCAAACCGACATTGGTTAGTAGAACCGACGTTGGTTAGAGGTGACCGGTGTCGGTCATTGTCATATTTGGATAGGAATGTCCAAGAGGCTCAGATTGAGTCTCTGGTACCCAAAAATCCTATGAGAAGGTCACAAAGGGTAACTAAACTTCCATAAAGATTTACACCTTTATTATTTTATTTATTATTGATCGATAGTGGTGAACCCGAGAGCTTCAGGAAGAAGCGGGAGCATGGCATGGATGAGATGGAATCCTTGAAATAGAACTAGACTTGGGATTTGGTTAAGTTTCCAACAAGTAAGAGAACATTACGTAACAAGTGGGTTTATAGAATTAAGGATGAAGAGGTTGGACGAGAAAGGTACAAGGCTTGTAGTAAAGGGATTTACACAAAAAGGTATTAACTTTGGTGAAATATTTTCTCCTGTTGTTAAGATGACTTCTATTCATATTGTATTGAGTTTAGTCAGCAGAGAAGATTTTCATTTAGGGTAACTAGATGTGAAGATGACTTTTCTTCATGGTGATTTGGATGAAGAGATTTATATATAATACCTACTTGGGTATGAACTTAAGAGTAAGAAAAAACTAGTGTGCAGGTTGAAAAAGAGCCTATATGTGCTCAAGAAAGGTCCGAGGAAATGGTACATGAGGTTTGATAGTTTTATGCATGAGCATGGTTACTTGAGATGTGAATCGACCATTGTGTTTATTTCAAAAAGCTTGAAAATGGGAGCTATATTATTTTATTACTTTTGTATGTGGATGATATGCTTATTATAGGATCTAGTATGTAGGACATTGGTGAACTTAAGAGAAAGCTAGCTCACACATTTGCAATGAAGGATTTAGGAGCTGCAAAAAAATAATTAGAGAACAAATATGCGGAAATAATTCCTCAAACCACAATAGTTGGAAACTATATGAAATTATACTTATATGAAATATGACAAGGGTATAAATAAATAATGCACAAAATAAGACAAGACAAGATTTAATGTGGTTCACCCAATGTGGGCTACGTCCACCAAGAACTTGGTCATATTTTATTATCAACAAGAGTAAAAACAACTCTTACTGGGAGTCTCTTCTCTCGTTATGAACTCACAACAGAATTCCAAAGATGCTAAACCACATCTAAACCACAATTGACACCCAATTGCTTAACCTTGATCACTCTTGATCACCTCTTGATCATTACGATTCAAGACCTCATGAAAACTCAAGATATTTTCAAGATACCCTAACACCTCTATTTATAGGATAACAATCCTTTTAAGAATCTTAAAGATGACCCTAGAATTTTGAAATTCATGATATTTCAACTTCCCCGGCTGATGAAAATGCAGTCCGACATTAACACCATATTAACAAAAATGACACGGTGATGGCATAATGATGACACATCAATGTCATAGCAACGATGATATGCATAATGCTCTTGAAGTCTCCAAACTTAACCATTCGAGCTCCAACATTTAAACTTGATTCAAAGAAGACCAATATGAGGCTCCACACCCCAACAATCTCCAACTTGGAGAATATTTCCATCGAGCAAAGTTCTTAACCCTTCATTATCAACCATGAAGGCGATGATAAAGTTGAACACAAATTCAACTTCTCCTTGTGACCACCTTGGTCATCTATATCTATAGGATTCGACTGGTATGAATCTTTGGAGCTTTTAACTTATCTTCATCCAAAGCTACCTTGATGAAATGATATCTCAAATTTGAATGTGCTTCATCCTAGAGTGGAAAAGTGGAGTTCTTCACTAAATGAATAGTGCTCGACTATCATTTGTGTAGTCTCCCAACTTCTTGCTTATGACCCAACTCATCAAGCAACTACTTTAGCCAAATCATCTCTCTCGCTTGCCTCTATGGCATCAACATACTCACCTCTGTGGTTAACAAAGCCACTGACCTCAGTAAGTGAAATCCAACTCACCGTTGTATCAGACCATAAATATATAACTGTCATGCTCCTCCTACATCTTGTGCAAATCTCCTACCATGTTCAAATCTACATAGCCACATAATGTAGTGTCTGATCCACTAAAACACAATGTTGCTCCCATGGTCCCTCTCAAATACCAAAGGATCCACTTTCTTGCTGTTAGTGCTCTCTACCTGGATCACTCATAAACCTGCTCACTACTCCCACTGCATGGGCAATATCAGGCCTAGTGCATACCATAGCATACATCAAGCTACCAACCACTGATGAGTATGGTACTCTAGAAATCTAGATTCTATCCTCCTCAGTCTTGGGAATCTGCTCCTTTGATAATTTAAAGTGACTTGCAAAGGAGTACTAACCAGTTTAGCATCTATGCATACTAAACCTCTCCAAGACCTTCTTTATGTAGTCTTCTTTGAGATAATAACAGCTTCCTCTCCTTCCATTACGAGTTATTCTCATACAAAGGATTTGTTTTGATACCCCCAAATCCTTCATAAGAAAGGAGTCACCTAGCTACTTCTTGAGTACCTTTATTTCCTGCGCATGTTCTTCCGTTGCATCAAAAATCATATCATCTACATACATGCAAAAATAAAATAACTACCATCAAGAAACTTCTTGATGTACACACAATGGTTCGAGTGACACTGGAGTAACCCTTCTCTCACGTATAAAAGCTGTCAAACTTCATGTACCACTATCGTGGAGCTTGTTTCAGGCCATATAAGCTCTTCTTCAATTTGCACACTAACCTCTCCTTCCCTTTGATTTCATAACCCTATGGCTACTGCATGTAAAATTCCTCCTCCAACTCACCATGAAGGAATGCGGTCTTCACATCCAACTGTTCTAAGTACAAGTCTTCTACTACAACTAAACTAAGCATAGTCCTAATAAAATTCATTTTAACGACTGAGAAAAAATTTCATCAAAGTCTATACCTTTCTTCTATGTAAATCCTTTGACCACCAAGCCTGGGCCTTGTATCATTTTCTGCCTCCCTCTTCCTCTTTAATTCTATACACCCACTTGTTCTGCAATGCTCTCTTTCCCTCGAGTAGCTCCACCAGATCCCAAGTCTGGTTTTCCATAAGAGATCTATGCTCTTCATCCATGGCTTGCTCCCACTTCTTCCTGGCATCCACCTACACTACTTCCTCAAAGCACTCTAGCTCTCCACTGTCAGTGAGCAATAAATAATTCAAAGATGGAGTAAATCATTTAGGTTCCCTTCTTACCCTAGAAGACCTTCTCACCTCAGGAGTTTGGGGTTCTTGATGAGTAGGTACCTGAACTGGTTGTGCCAGAACATGTTGTACTGAACCGGCCCCTTGGACACCTTGTTGTCCACAATGTCCTCTAACACTGTGTATTATTTCTTTGATTCCTCTTTCTATTCCTACAACTGATCTTTATACATGACTTTTTCATTAAAGACAATATCTCTAGATTGAAATATTTTTGTTGTCTTTAAGACTTCAAACACGGAAACCAAATTCATATTCACCATATCCAACAAAGGTGAATTTCTCAGACTTAGCCTCTAACTTGGTCCTATCATCTTTATCAATGTGAACAAATACCTCACATCCAAATAATCTAAGAAATGAGTAATCAATTTTCTTACCAGACCAAGCCTCCTCAGGTATACCTCCATCCAAGGCCATAGAGGGTCCTCTATTAATCGATAAATAGTTGTGCTTCTTGCTTCCACCCAAAACATGAGTGGCAGCCCCACATGTAACCTCATGCACCTAACACGCTCCATGATTTTCTGTTCATTCTCTCTGAAAATCCATTTTCCCATGGAGTATTTGGAACCATTCTTTGCTGTGGATTCCATTTACCAAACAATAATCAAGAAATTCATTGCTGTAATATTCCCCTCCATTATCCAACCTGAGACATTTCAACTTGAGACCTATTTCATTCTCAACCAAGGCTTTCCATCTTTTGAAAGTTTCAAACACATCAAATTTATTTCTAATGCAATATACCCAAAATTTTATAGTTGCATCATCAATGAAAGTGACGTAATAACATGAACCACCAATAAAGTTTACCTTAGCTGGCCCCCATACATCTGTATGCACTAAGTCCAACTAACCCTCCTTCTGGTAGGTCTAACCTTGATGAATCTCACCCTCTTCAGTTTCCCATAAACACAGTCCTCACAAAAGTCCAAATCTAAATCCTTTAATTTGGATACCCTATCCTTTATAATTGCATGCCCTTATGACTCATATGACTGAGTCTCTGGTTTCAAAAAGTTGCATCTCCATCTGCAAAGAACTAAATTGTAATAATCAACACCACTAGTTAAATACAAAGTACCATTTTTCTTACCTCTTGTAACCACAAGAGCTCCCTAGTAACCTTCCAAGAATCCACTATAAAACTAATCGCATACAACCATCACTACCTAGTTGTCCCACTGATATCAAGTTCTACCTCAACTTAGGCACATGTCTCGATGTCCTTAAGTAGCCATGTGTTCCCATTCGAATTTTCACCCGAACACAACCTTTCCCTACTATGTTGCATGGTTCATCATCACCAAGATATACATGTCCAAAATCACCAACAAAATCAAGTAAAGTAATGTCCATGTGGGGTGGCATGGAAAGAAGCCCCTGAATCTAACACCCAAGATTCAACAATATTATCTAAAGAAAGTATTAAGGCATCTGAAAAACATCACATGTTGCCAAATTCACCACTTTAGTTTCCTCCTTCTTGTTCTTCTTATCCCAAAGAGCCCAACAATCATTCTTAGCATGACCAAACTTCCCAACAGTGCCAACATTCTAACTTACTCTTGGACTTTGACCTTCCATGATCATTCGACTTCCCACTGTTACCTTTCCCTCCATTCTTGTCTCTCCTCTGCTCTCCACCATCAAAGTGTTTCCAGAAGTAGAAGAATCTCGGTGCTCTTCCTTCACATTTCCTCGCTTAAGATTACACTTTATTACATCCTCAAACTTCAACTTTGAGTTATTATAGACTGAAATACTAACAACCATAACCAAGTTGTCCCAATTTATCTCGGTAAGGAGCACAAAATCAACAAAGCCTTGACCTCATCATCAAAGTCAATTTTTACCGAGTTTAACATACTCACAACCGTATTAAATTCATTCAAATGATCAACAACATAACCATTCTCAGACATCTTCATATTAAATAAATTTTTCATCAAAAATATTTTATTATAGGTAGAGGGTTTTTCATATAACTTCCCCAACGCACTCATGAGACCTTCCGTGGTCTTCTCCTGCGATATGTTGAAAGAAATCGAAGATGTAAGGCATAAACGAATTGCCTCGAGCACATTTTCTATTGAGAAATTCTCAATCCTCATCGACATGGTTGTAGGTTTCTTTTCTTTTTCAGCCAAAGGAACATGGAGGTCCTTCGATAAAGTAATCCTCCATTTTCATCTTTCCACAAACCAAAGTTCTCGCCCATTAAAATTCTCAACCCTCGATCTGCCCTTATCTGCCATAGCTCCCACTCAAGTTAAACTTTCCATATGATTTACAACTTCAGCAAAAAACCACCAAAGCTTTGATACCAATTGTTAGGAATTAGAGAACAACTATGCGGAAACAATTCCTCAAACCACAATAGTAGGAAACTATATAGCAAAATTATACTTGCAAAAATATAATAGTATAAATAAATAATGCACAAAAGAAGACAAGACAAGATTTAACGTGGTTCACCCAATGTGGGATACGTCCACCAAGAAAAAACCTCATATTTTATTATCAACAAGAGTAAAACAAATCTCACAGTCTTCTCTAGTTATGAACTCACAATGAGAATTCAAAGATTCTAAACCACATCTAAACCACAATTGACACCCAATTAATTAACCTTAATCACTCTTGATCACCTCTTGATCATTAAGATTCAAGACCTCTTGAACACTCAAGATATCTTCAAGATACCCTAACACCTCTATTTATAGGATTACAATCCTTTAAGAAGTTTAAATGCCGACCCTAAAAGTTTGAAAGTCATGACCTTTCATCTTCCCATGGCTGGAAAAAAACCGATCATGACCTTTAACATCTTCACATGGCTGGAAAAGAAATGGTTGGAATGATCCTAAAGTTCAATCTTCCCAATTTGAACTCAAACACTTCAATATTGATTGAGAAGACCAAAAATAGGCTCCACACCCCAAATAATCTCCCACTTGGATATTTTTCCACTAAGCAAAGTTCTTAACCCTTCATTATCAACCATGAAGGCTAATAAAAGTTGAACACAACTTCAACTTCTCCCTTGTGACCACCTTGGTCATCATATCCATAAGATTCTGATTGGTATGAATCTTTTCCAACTTCAACTTATCTTCTTCCAAAGCCTCCCTGATGAAATGATATCTCATTTGAATGTGCTTCACCTAGAGTGGAAAGTGGAGTTCTTCGCTAAATGAATAACACTCTGACTATCATTATGTAGTCTCCCAACTTCCTGCTTATGACCCAACTCATCAAGAAACTGATTATATCCAAATCATCTCCTTTCTTTCCTCTATGGCAGCAACATACTCAGCCTCTGTGGTTGATAAAGTGACAACCTTTTGTAATTGTGAAATCCAACTCACTGATGTATCACCCGTAAATACATAACCTATCATGCTCCTCCTATTGTCCAAATATCCTACCATGTCCAAATCTACATAGCCACGTAATGTAGTGTTGATCCACCGAAACATAATGTTGCTCCCATGGTCCCTCTCAAATAACCTAAGGATCCACTTCACTTGCCTCTGCTCTCTACCTGGATCACTCATAAACCTACTCACTACTCCCACTGCATGGGAAATGTCAGGCCTAGTGCATACCATAGCATACATCAAGCTACCAACTGCTGATGAGTATGGTACCCTGGACATCTAGATTCTATCCTCCTTAGTCTTGGGACTTTGCTCCTTTGATAATTTAAAGTGACCTACCAAAGGAGTACCAACCGGTTTAGCATCCTACATACTAAACCTCTCAAGACCTTCTTTATGTACTCTTCTTGAGATAATACCAGCTTCCTCTCCTTCCTATTCTGAGTTATTCTCATACTAAGGATTTGTTTTGCTGCCCCAAATCCTTCATAAAGAAAGGAGTCACCTAGCTTCTTCTTGAGTACCTTTATTTCCTGCATGTTCTTCCCTGCAACAAGCATATCATCCACATACAAGCACAAAATAATATAACTACCATCAAGAAACTTCTTGATGTACACACAATGGTTTGAGTGACACCTAGAGTAACCCTTCTCCTACATAAAACTATCAAACTTCTTATACCACTATCATGGAGCTTGTTTCAAGCCATACAAGCTCTTCTTCAATTTTCACACTAACCTCTCCTTCCCTTTGACCTCATAACCATGTGGTTGTTGCATATACAATTCCTCCTCCAACTCACCATGAAGGAATGTAGTCTTCACATCAACTTCTCTAAGTGCAGGTCTTCTACTACTAAACCAAGAACAGTCTAATAGAATTCATTTTAACAACGGGAGAAAAAAATTCATCAAATTCTATACCTTTGTGGTATGTGTTTAATCTCCTTGACCACCAAGCAAAGATCATTGGATTGAATGAGACATTTAGACCTCCATCTTCCTCTTTGATTCTATACATTTTGTTGCCGGGAAAGCAACTCTTTCCCTTAGTAGCTAGGCCCACTAGATCCTGAAAGATGTGATCTTTCCTATGAGATCTATGTTCTTCATCAAATGGCCTAAGAGAACTTCTTTTTGTAACCTTTGTCATTGCAAGTCAAAGCACTCTAGCTGCTAGCAAATCTTTAGTCAGCAAATTTAATTAAAGACCTTGGGAAAATATATCAACACCCCAAATTTGACTCTCATAAGTTTATTCAGGAAAAGGAGATATTATCAACATAACTAATTCTCGAAGACATTTAGAATCATATTAAATAATACTTTAGCAAATGGATTTTGTTATTTGGTGGATTTTCATATAACTTCCCCAAATGTAGTTGGGGTAGGATTGGTTATTTGAATATTTTTTGTTGAAAGAAATCGAAGATTAAGGACTTTTCCAAATCCTTGAAAAACTTCACAATTTCAAATGGAGAAATCAATCAATCATAAATCTTCAAAATAGTTAAAACATTCCTTCAACCAAAGGAAATGGAGGTCCTGCATCGATAAAGTAATCCTCCATTTGCATCTTTCACAAACAATCTTTGAGATTCTAGCATGAAGGCTCAACCCTCGATCTCAGCCAATAAAACATCAAAATCTCCCACTTTCAAGTTAAACTTTCAAACAATATGATTTACAACTTCAGCGAAAAAAACCACCAAATCATTTATTTCATTCCCAATGAAAGCTCTTTTAGAAATTAGATGAACTAAACTATCACAAGGATTGAGATTCCTCTCAAACCATGATAGAGGGAACTATATGATACAATATTATACTTGAAAAATATGATACATAACATAAAAGTTAATAAACACAAAATAAGACAAACAAAATTTATCGTGATTCACCCAATGTGGGAGACTTATTCCACCAAGAACTTAGCTTCATGATGGTTTTACACTTGTAACCAACTCAACAAATGAAAATATAACACTTATGAAGTTAACCTTTTCTCGAAGTTATGAACTCACAATGTAATTCTAAAGATTTCTAAACCACATCTAAACCACAATTGACACCCAATTAATTAACCATTTAATCACTCTTGATCAACCTTCTCTCCTCGGATCATTACTATTCAAAACCTCTTGAACACTCAAGATATCTTCAAGATACCCTAAAACCTCATTTATATGATTACAATTCTTTTAAGAATCATTCAAAATTTTCCAAGTGCCCTAAAAGTTTGAAAGTGCAATATTTCAACTTCCCACTTCAATAGGGGCACATTTTTTCATGATGGATGCTACACAACCTTTCCCTTCATCATTTCATCTTTCCCTTTTGAATGATACAACAACGCCATACCGGATGATTTAATGATTTTACAGTCTCCAAACTTAAAAATCCACTTCAAACATGTACCTCGATTATAAATTGAACCATCAAATTAATGATCTCACACCCCAAAATCTCCCACTTGAGATATTTCCAAAAATTTGATGAAGAATGATGCAAAACCCTTCATCTGTCAACCATGAAGGCTAATAAAAGTGGAAACAAATTCAACTTCTCCTTGTTGACCGACCTTGGTCTTCATATCTAAGCAGGATTCGTCCATGTGGTATGAATCTTTCAAAACTAGCTTCAACTTATCTTCTTCCAAACCTTCCTTGATGAAATGATATCTCAAAATTTGAATGTGCTTCATCTCTAGTGGAAAGCGGAGTTATTCGCTAAATGAATAACACTCGAGTATCATTATGACATTCCCAACTTCGCTTAAAAACTCATCAAGACAATTTTTATCCAAATCTCCCCATCCTTTTAAAATGAGCTTGACACACATACTAATGCGGGTCCCAAAGGTTGATCTAAAGTTATTTTACCTTTGTTTGGAAAAACTAAAATTTTCCAAATTTTCACCAACCAGTCCAAATACATAACTTTTGATGTGGGCCTCAAGAGAGTTATGGGTTATTTCAAACTTTCTCCTTTTTACAAAATGTAAAAAAATCTACATGTTCCACGTAATGTAGTGTTCGACTCCACCAAAAATAATGTTGCTCCATGGTTCGTCTCTCAAATAAGAAGGATCCACTTTTCGCCTCTCGCTTCATATTTGTTGAATCACAATCATAAACCTACTCACTACTCCCACCGCCATGGAAATTTCAGGCCAAGTGCATACCAAATACATCAAAAGCTACCAACTGAAATGATGAGTATGGTACCACTGGACATCTGAATTTCTATCCTCCTCGAGTCTTGGGACTTTGCTCCTTTGATAATTTAAAGTGACCTACAAAGGAGTACCAAACCTTTTAAAGCATCCAAAATACTAAACCTCTCATAAGACCTTCTTTATGTACTCTCATCTGAGATAATACCACACTTCCTCTCCTTCCTAGGGAGTTATTCTCATACTAAGGATTTGACGCCCCAAATCCTTCATAAAGCAAAGGATTCACCTAGCTTCTTTTGAGTACCTTTATTTCATGTATGTTCTTCCTGCTAAGGATGGAAAATATCATCTAAATACAGGTGAACAAAATAATATAACTACCATCAAGAAACTTTTGATGTACAACACAAATTTTTGAGTGACACTGAGAAAAAGGAAAAAATATCAAACTTCAAGTACCACTATCGTGGAGCAATTTAGGCCATACAAGCTCTTAGGGATTTGCACACTAACTCTCCTTCCCTTTGACCTCATAACCCTATGGCTATGCATGTACAATTCCTCCTCCAACTCACCATGAAGGAATGAAGTGTTAAACATCAACTTCATTTAAGTGTAGATAGTCTTCTACTATAAATGAACCAAGAACAGTCTAATAGGGAATTCATTTTAACAATGGTGGAGAAAAATTTCATAAAAGTCTATACCTTTGTTTGTGTAAATCCTTTGACCACCAACCGGGCCTTGTATCATTTCCTACCTCCATCTTCCTCTTTGATTCTATACACCCACTTATTTTGTACAATGCTCTCTTGCCCTCGGGTAGCTCCACCTAGATCCCAAGTCTGGTTTTCCATAATGAGATCTATGCTCTTCATCATGGCCTCCCACTTCTTCCTAACATCCACTCTGCACTACTTCCTCAAAGCACTCTAGCTCTCCATTGTTAGTGAGCAATAAATAATTCAAAGATGGAGTAAATCATTCAAGTTCCCTTCTTACCCTAGAAGACCTTCTCACCTTGGAGTTTGGGGTTCCTGATGAGTAGGTTCTTGAACTGGCTGTGCCGGAACATGTTGTACCTGAACTGGCCCCTTGGACACCTTGTTGTCCACAATGTCCTCTAACATTATGTATTCTTTCTTTGATTCCTCTTTTTGTTCCTACAACTGATCTTTATACATGAATTTTTCATTAAAGACAATATCTCTAGACCAAAATATTTTCTTGTCTTTAAGACTCCAAACACGAAAACCAAAGTCATCTTCACCATATCCAACAAAGGTGCATTTCTCAAACTTAGCCTCTAACTTGGTCCTATCATCTTTATCAATGTGAACAAATACCTCACATCCAAATACTCTAAGAAATGAGTAATCAATTTTCTTACCAGACCAAGCCTCCTCAGGTATACCTCCATCCAAAGCCATAAAGGGTCCTCTGTTAATTAGATAAATAGTTGTGCTTACCGCTTCCACCCAAAACATGAGTGGCAGCCCCGCATGTAACCTCATGTACCTAGCACGCTCCATGATCATCCTATTCATTCTCTCTAAAACTCCATTTTCGTGGATTATTTGGAACCATTCTTTGCCTGCTGGATTCCATTTACCTCGAACAAGTAATCAAGAAATTCATTGTTGTAATATTCCCTCCATTATCTAACCGAGACATTTCCAACTTGAGACTGTTTCATTCTCAACCAAGGCTTTCCATCTTTTGAAAGTTTCAAACACATCAAATTTCTTTCTAATGCAATATACCCAAAATTTTCTAGTTGTTCAATCATCAATGAAAGTGACATAATAACATGAACCACCAATAGAGTTTACCTTAGTTGGCCCCATACATCTGTATACACTAAATCTAACTTACTCTCCTTCCGGTAGGTCTAACCTTGATGAATCTCACCACTTCTATTTTCCATAAACACAGTCCTCACGAAGTCAAATCTAACTCCTTTAATTGGTTACCTATCCTTTATAATCTGCATGCCCTTTTGACTCATATGACCAAGTCTCTGGTGCCAAAAAGTTGCATCTCCATCTGCAGAACAACTAAATTGTAATAATCAACACCACTGGTTAAATACAAAGTACCATTTTTCTTACCTCTTGTAACCACAAGAGCTCCCTTAGTAACCTTCCAAGAATCCACTATAAAACTGACCATACAACCATCACTACCCAGTTGTCCCGTTGATATCAAGTTCTGCCTCAACTTAGGCACATGCCTGACGTCCTTAAGTAGCCATGTGTTCCCATTCTACATTTTCACCCGAACACAACCTTTCCCTACTATGCTACATGGTTCATCATCACCAAGATATACATGTCCAAAATCACCTTGAACAAAATTAGTAAAGTAATGTCTATGTGGGGTGGCATGGAAAGAAGCCCCTGAATCTAACACCCAAGATTCAACAATATTATCTAAAGAAATAATTAAAGGCATCTGACAAACATCACATTCGCCAAATTTACCTTTTAGTTTCCTCCTTCTTGTTCTTCTTATCCCAAAGAGCCTAACAATATTTCTTAGCATGACCAACCTTCCCACGGTGCCAACATTCTAACTTGCTATGGAATTTGACCTTCCATGATCATTCCACTTCCCATAGTTACCTTTCCCTCCATTCTTTATTCTCCCTCTGCTGATCACCGTCAAAGCATTTTTAGAAGTAGAAGAATCTTCGGTGCTCTTGCTTCACATTTCAAGATATCAAGACCTCTTGAACACTCAATATATCTTCAAGATACCCTAACACCTCTATTTATAGGATTAAAATCACTTTAATAATCCTTAAATCCACCCTAGAAGTTTGAAAGCCGTGATATTTCAACTTCTCACGGCTGAAAAATAGTCCTGACGTTAACAACATATTAACATAAATGACAGTGACAGGACAACCGATCACACAACAACATTATAGTGGATGACTCGAGAATGCCCCTCTGAAGTCTCCAAAATTAACCGAATTCGAGCTCCAAAACTTTAACATTGATTCAAGAAGACCAAATAACGGGCTCCACACCCCAACAATCTCCCACTTGAGACTGTTTCACCGAGAAAAGTTCTTAACCATTCATTATCAACCATGAAGGCTAATAAAAGTTGAACACAAATTCAACTTCTCCCTTGTGACCACCTTGGTCATCATATCTACAGGATTCTCACTCGTATGAATCTTTTCTAGCTTCAACTTATCTTCTTCCAAAGCTACCTTGATGAAATGATATGTCACCTAAATTTGCTTCATCCTAGAGTGAAAAGCGAGTTATTCACCAAATGAATAGGGCTCGACTATCACCGTGTAGTCTCAACTTATTGCTTATGACCCAACTCATCAAGCAACTACTTTGCCAAATCATCTCCTTGCTTGCCTCTATGGTAGCAACATACTAAACCTCTGTAGTTGACAAAGCCAAAACCTTTTGTAGAATCCGTGAAATCAACTCACCGTTGTATCACCAACCATAAGTACATAACCTATCATGCTCCTCCCTACTGTCCAAATCTCCTACCATATCTAAATCTACATAGCCACGCAATGTAGTGTTCGATCCACTCGAAACACAATGTTGCTCCCATGGTCCCTCTCAAATACCGAAGGATCAGGTTTACCGCTTATCGGTGCTCTCTACCGGATGACTAATAAACCTACTCACTTCTCCCACCGCATGGGAAATTTCAGGCCTAGTGCATACCATAGCAGATATCAAGCTACCAACTCTGGCGATGAGTATGGTACCTGGACATCTCGAATTCTATCCTCCTCGATCTTGGGACTCTGCTCCTTTGATAATTTAAAGTGACACCGCCAAAGGAGTAACAACCGGTTTAACATCCTACATACTAAACCTCTCAAGAATTTTTTTATGTACTCTTCTTGAGATAATACCAGCTTCCTCTCCTTCCCCTTTCGAGTTATTCTCATACTAAGGATTTTTTTACTGCCCCCAAATCCTTCATAGCAAAGGAGTCACCTAGCTGCTTTTTGAGTACCTTTATTTCCTGCATGTTCTTCCCTACAACAAGCATATCATCTACATACAGGCACAAAATAATATAACTACCATCAAGAAAATTCTTGATGTACACACAATGGTCTGAGTGACACCTGGAGTAACCCTTCTCCTACATAAAATTGTCAAACTTCATGTACCACTATTGTGGAGCTTGTTTCAGGCCATACAAGCTCTTCTTCAATTTGCACACTAACCTCTCCTTCCCTTTGACCTCATAACCCTATGGCTACTACATGTACAATTCCTCCTCTAACTCACCATGAAGGAATTCAGTCTTCACATCCAACTATTCTAAGTGCAAGTCTTCTACTACAACTAAACCAAGAACAATCCTAATAGAATTCATTTTAACAACCGAAGAAAAAATTTCATCAAAGTCTATACCTTTCTTCTATGTAAATCCTTTGACCACCAACCTGGGCCTTGTATCATTTCCTACCTCTATCTTCCTCTTTGATTCTATACACCCACTTGTTCTGCAATGCTCTCTTTCCCTCGGGTAGCTCCACAGATCCCAAGCCTGGTTTTCCATAAGAGATCTATGCTCTTAATCGATGGCCTACTCCCACTTCTTCCTGGCATCCACCTGCACTGCTTCCTCAAAGCACTCTAGCTCTCCACTATCAGTGAGCAATAAATAATTCAAATATGGAGTAAATCATTCAGGTTCCCTTCTTACCCTAGAAGACCTTCTCACCTCGGGAGTCTAGGGTTCTGGATGAGTAGGTACCGAACTAGATGTGTCAAAACATGTTGTACCGAATGGCCCCTTGGACACCTTGTTGTCCACAATGTCTTCTAACACTCGTGTATTATTTATTTTATTCCTCTTTTTGTTCCTACAACTTCTTTATACATGAATTTTTCATTAAAGACAATATCTCTAGACCAAAATATTTTCTTGTCTTTAAGACTTCAAACACGGAAACCAAAGTCATCTTCACCATATCCAACAAAGGTACATTTCTTCGGACTTAGCCTCTAACTTGGTCCTATCATCTTTATAAATGTGAACAAATACCGACATCCAAATACTCTAAGAAATGAGTAATCAATTTTCTTACCGGACCAAGCCTCCTTAGGTATACCTCCATCTAAGGTCATGAGGGTCCTCTGTTAATTAGATAAATAGTTGTGCTTACCGCTTCCACCCAAAACATGAGTGGTAGCCCCGCATGTAACCTCATGCACCTAACACGCTCCATGATTGTCCTGTTCATTCTCTCTGACACTCTATTTTCCTATGGAGTATTTGGAACCATTCTTTGCCTGCGGATTCCATTTACCAAACAATAATAAAGAAATTCATTATTGAAATATTCCCCTCCATTATCCGACCTGAGACATTTCAACTTGAGACCTGTTTCATTCTCAACCAAGGATTTCCATCTTTTGAAAGTTTCAAACACATCAGATTTCTTTCTAATGCAATATACCCAAACTTTTCTAGTTGCATCATCAATGAAAGTGACGTAATAACATGAAACACTAATAGAGTTTACCTTAGCTAGCCCCCATACATATATGCACTAACTCAACTAACCCTCCTTCCCTGGTAGGTCTAACCTTGATGAATCTCACCCGCTTCTATTTCCCATAAACACAGTCCTCACGTAAGTCCAAATCTAACTCCTTTAATTTGGGTAACCTATCCTTTATAATGCATGCCCTTATGACTCATATGACCAAGTCTCGGTGCCAAAAAGTTGCATCTCCATATATAGTAACTAAATTGCAATAATCAACACCACTGGTTAAATACAAAGTACCATTTTTCTTACCTCTTGTAACCATAAGAGCTCCCTTGGTAACCTTCCAAGAATCCACTATAAAACTAACCGCACAACCATCACTACCTAGTTTGTCCCACCGATATCAAGTTCTACCTCAACTAAGGCACATGTTCGATGTCCTTAAGTAGCCATGTGTTCCCATTCTACATTTTTACTTGAACACAACCTTTCCCTACTATGCCGCATGGTTCATCATCACCAAGATATACATGTCTAAAATCACCTTGAACAATATCAGTAAAGTAATGTCTATATAGGGTTACATGGAAAGAAGCCCTGAATCTAACACCCAAGATTCAACAATATTATCTAAAGAAAGTATTAAGGCATCTGAAAAACATCACATGTTGCCAAATTCACCACTTTAGTTTCCTCCTTCTTGTTCTTCGTATCCCAAAGAGCCCAACAATCATTCTTAGCATGACCAAACTTCCCAAGTGCCAACATTCTAACTTACTCTTGGACTTTGACCTTCCATGATCATTCGACTTCCCATTGTTACCTTTCCCTCCATTCTTGTCTCCCTCGCTCTCCACCATCAAAGTGTTTCGGAAGTAGAAGAATCTCGGTGCTCTTCCTTCACATTTCCTCGCTTAGGATTACACCTATTACATCCTCAAAATTCAACTTTGAGTTATTATAGACTGAATTACTAACAACCATAACCAAGTTGTCCCAATATCTCGGTAAAGAGCACAAAATCAACAAAGCCCTGACCTCATCATCAAAGTCAATTTTTACCGAGTTTAACATACTCAGAACCGTATTAAATTTATTCAAATGATCAACAACATAACCATTCTCAGACATCTTCATATTAAATAAATTTTTCATCAAAAATACTTTATTAGAGGCAGAGGGTTTTTCATATAACTTCCCAACGCACTCATGAGACCTTCCGTGGTCTTCTCCTGTGATATGTTGAAAGCAACCAAAGATGCAAGGCATAACGAATTACCTCGATCACCTTTCTATCCGAAACTCTCAATCCTCATCCGACATGGTTGTAGGTTTCTTTGCTTTTCTAGCCAAAGGAACATGGAGGTCCTTCTAATATAAGTAATCCTCCATTTGCATCTTCCACAAACCAAATTTCTACCCATTGAAATTATCAACCCTCGATCCGACCTTATCTACCATAACTCCCACTCAAGTTAAACTTTCCTATGATTTAGAACTTCAGCAAAAAACCACCAAATCTACGATACCAATTATTAGGAATTAGAGAACAAATATGCGAAACAATTCCTTAAACCACAATAGTAGGAAACCATATAGCAGAATTATACTTGCGAAATATGATAGTATAAATAAATAATGCACAAAATAAGATAAGACAAGATTTAACGTGGTTCACCCAATGTGGGCTACATCCACCAAAAACTTGGTCATATTTTATTATCAACAAGAATAAAACAACTCTTATAGTCTTCTCTCGAGTTATGAACTCACAATGAGAATTCCAAAGATGCTAAACCACATCTAAACCACAATTGACACCCAATTGCTTAACCTTGATCACTCTTGATCACCTCTTGATCATTAAGACTCAAGACCTCTTGAACACTCAAGATATCTTCAAGATACCCTAACACCTCTATTTATAGGATTACAATCCTTTTAAGAATCCCTAAAGCCAACCCTAGAAGTTTGAAAGTTACAATATTTCAACTTCCCATGGCTGGAAAAATAGTCCCGACATTAACAACATATTAACAGCAACGGCACATTGATGACATAGCGATGACACAACAACATCACAACAAATGACTGTAGAATGCTCCTGAATTATCCAAACTTAACCATTTGAGCTCCAACACTTTAACACTGATTCAAAAAGACCAAAAAATAGGCTCCACACCCCAACAAATGGGAGTTATATTATTTTGTTAGTGTATGTGGATGATATGCTTATTGTAGGATCTAGTATGCAGGACATTGGTGAACTTAAGAGAAAGCTAGCTCACACATTTTCAATGAAGGATTTAGGAGTTGTAAAAAGAATCCTTGGCATGCAAATACATAAAGAGATGAAAAACAAGAAATTCTATTTATCTCAGGAGGATTATATCTACAAGGTGTTAGAAAGGTTCAACATGCAAAATGCATAACCTATTAGCACACCTATGGCTAGACACTTCAAATTGAGAAAATATCAGTGTCCATTATCACATGAGGAGGTCAAATACATGACATGAGTGCCATATGCTTTAGCAGTTAGAAGTCTCATGTATGCTATGGCTTTTACCGAGACCATACATTGCACAGGAAGTGGGAGTTGTGAGTAGATATATGGTTAATCCAAGTAAAGAGCATTGGAAAGTAGTCCAATGGATACTCAGGTATTTAAAAGGGACATCTAGCATGTAGTTATGCTATGGAGGTTTAGATATTTCATTACGTGGCTATGTTGATTTGGATATGGATGGAGATCTGGATGGTAGGAGGAGCACTACTGGATATATTTTCACAGTAGGTGGAATGACAATTAGCTGGATTTCAAGATTGTAGAAGGTTGTGGATTTGTCTACTATAGAGGCAAAGTATGTTGCAACTACAGAGGCTAGTAAGGAGATGATATGGATGAGTAGGTTAATGGAAGAGTTGGGAAAGGAGCAAAGTGATTGTAAATTGTTCAGTGACAGTTAGAGTGTAATTCATTTGGCAAAGAACTCAGTGTTTCATTCGAGAATGAAACACATTTAGTTGAGGTATCACTTCATATGGTAGGTATTGGAGGATGGACAATGAATTTGGAAAAGATTCATATGAGCAAGAACCCTGCGGATATGCTAACGAATCCATTAGTAAAGGAGAAGTTGGAGCTACACTCCAACTTTTTTTGGTCTTTGAGTTTGAAACTTGAAGAGGGATAAACAAAGTTAAGGAAGGATCCAAGAATGATATTAAACCTGGTATGGTGCGTTAATTAATCTCCAAGTGGGAGATTGTTGAGTTGTTGAGCTGAATTACTTCAATTTAGCATGTAATGGAAATTTAATGGAAAATACAATAAGCGGCATCGAGTTAAGGGGGAACCGATGATTCGGTAACCTAGGACTAGCAAAGTGGTCGGGGATGAACAACATCGGTCAAGAAAGGAAGGAACCAAAAGTGGTTAGGGCTAACCGGCATCGGTTACCTATGCAAGGATGTTTTAATTAACTCTCGGGAATTAGATATATTTTTAACATTAAAGTATTTCTATTGATTGTAATTTCATGGCTAAGTGCCCTAAGTCTATAAATGACTATATAAGCATAAAAGCTAGGGTTTAGAAGTAAGAAAGAAGATGATTAACAAGAATTAGAAAGAACTTGCAAAAGTTTGGTTGGAGAGAGAATTCTTGGTGATGAAGCAAAATATTGAGGGAAAGAAAGTACTGTACATCTGAGAGGTGTGGAAGATTGTAAATCTTCATTATATATCTTGTCAAAGCTTTGGATAATAGATTGCCTTGTTTTTGGTGGACGTAGCACACTGCTTTGGGTGAACTACGTTAAATTTGGTGTTGATTTATGTCTCTTGTATTGTATATTTCTTTGGTAGAATATCCACTTTTATTTGCATGTATGCTTAGATCGATATATTATCTATACAACAAGTGTGCTAACCCCAATAAATAGTTTTTCATCTGTAATTGTATCATCAATTCTCTCTACAAGTCCTCTCCTAAGTCAATCCTTGATAAATGGTTAGGCCCCAAATTACTCTTACCCGGTTTACAACAACCATAAACTCAAACTCCTAAAACAATAGGACCCACCTGTATATGCGCCTTGCAAGACATGATTTTTCACCAAGTAATTTAATGCCATGTGGTTTGTATAAAAGATAAAATTAATTGCTAGTAAATATTGCTTGAATTTGTGTAGCATGTAGATCATCAACAATGCCTCATGCTCCATGGTAGTATAATTCTATTATGTTGGGGTTAGCTTCCTACTAGCAAAGCACAAGGGATGGTCAACAATTCCCTCTCCAAGTTGTGCTAAGACTGCTCCAATTGCCATCCCTAAAGAATTAACATGTACATGGAATGGATTATCCCAAGAGGGAAAGCATAATATGGGCGTAGTGATAATCCTATTATTTAATGTGTCAAATTCCATCTACTGTGCCTCTCCCTAATGAAATGTACTTTTGTGCTTCAACAATTCCTCCAACGGTGTGGCGATCTTGGCATACCCCTTAATAAATTTCTGTAATACCCTGTATGCCCAAGGAATCTACACACCACGCTCTAGTTGGTAGGCTCCCCCAAACCCACAATAATGACAACTTTGGTAGGATCCACTAGCAAGCCTTCCTTACATATGATATGTCCCAACACATTTCTTAATGTTGAGAGATATACTCAATTGTCAACATCTCTCAAACATCATCCTCAGATTGTCACAATGGTCCCTCACCAATCCATATATTGTCTAGTCATCTAGGTAGACTTGTATAAATTTATGGATGAAGTCTGAAACACTTGAACCATAATGTGCAAAAACACAATAGGCGTATTCTTTAGTCCAAAATGCATGACCATATAGGAAAAACTTCCCATTTAGTGGAAAAAGTTTTCTTTTCTTTGTCCTCCTTTACAATTCTAACCTAATGATATCATAAGAATCCATCTGTGAAAGAATAGATCTCGTGCATGGCTAATCCTTCCGGGATCAATGACACACACCACATTCAAATCCCTATAATCAACACAAATCCTTATCCTCCCATCCTTCTTAATGTTGATGACCATCAGACTTATCCACTCGATTCCTTAACAGCCTCAATGATGCCTGATGTGATCATCTTGTCAATCTCCTCCTTGACCTTGACTCATAGATTTAGATTCATTCAATAAGGTCTCTTGAATTAGGTGCACACCTTCCTTTAGCTTGATATTCATTTCTCCCAAGGAGTGGTGAACTCCTTTAAGCTCATGGTACCCATGTGGGAATAAATCCTGGAATTCACACAATAGATCAATAATCTTGAAAACCTCCTTTCTGTCTAGTAATCTCCAATAGTATCTTCCTTAGGTTCTACCTTCAAGCCAATGTTAACCTTCTTGGTTTTTAAGAGTTCATGGTAGGTTAAAAATTGCTCATCACAACTATCCATAACCTTGCATGTACCGACAATATGGTTAGCATCTAATTTTTCCACTTCTTCACCATCTATCACATAGACTAACTTTCCTTTCTCTTTTTCCATGAAAGTGCACTCAAGTTGTACTTCCTCTGATTCTTCCTCATCGAAGCACACTTCCAAGTTAGGTTCTCCCAACAAATCTAGTATTCTATCCTCCTCCTCCATGACACTATCTCCCATAGTTAGGTGCTTAACAACCTATAGTACCTTATCCACCGATGGCTTAGTACTTGATACTCAAAATCTTGAATGAGATCAGTTGTCAACTCCTGCTAGTTTCCTATCTAACAGTGTAGCTCTAAATTAATTTACCACACATGCACGCAACCTTGTAAGGTGGAGTAAATATTATGCACCCATAAATATGGAGGCAAGGATTTCACGCCTTCCATCTAGGCCTTCTCACATGCCTAGATGTGAAATGAGGCAGTTCCTTCCCATGATAGTATTATATAGTAGTAGGTGCATTGCTTTGGAGAAACCTAATAGAGAATGTGATTCTCACCTCACACCATTCTAGAAGGTTATCTCGATGGGTCACCCACCAATGTGATGCAGTCTTGAGAAAATTATAGCTAAGCATACTTCTCCTTTCGATCTCACATCTCCACTGGGTCTCCATTTCTCATAGGAAAACATCAGGGTTTCCTCCCTCAGTGTAACTTGGCAATTTTTTTCTCCTAGGTGCCTGACTAAGCATGCCTTTGTTACTCTCATCATAGATCCTCTTAATTACCTTCTGACTAACTCATATGTCCCATGCGCCCAATTGTCACATGCCACACTAGTTGTATCACTTATAGATTGAGTGTCTTCCCACTGAATAACGCCTTCTTTTGTTGGTTACACAACCTCAGGGTCCCTAATAGTGCACACATAGATTCTATCCAGGTCTTCTTCTCCTAAGGGCTCAATATATGGCATTGACTTCCCATATGTTAGAGGAATGATGACACATTCCTCCTTGTTCTCAAAGCTGATATACCCCTTATTGAACCATAAGTCAACATTGTTCTTATAACACCAAGGGTGCCCAAGTAACACTAGAAAGTAATCTACCTCAACAAGTGCAAAGACCTCAAAGTATCCATGAAGTGAATTTCACCCTTGGATAGTTATAATAACATCTTTTAAAACACCAATGGGCATCGCTTTGTCTTGTTAGCCATATACAACACATTTGAAGATGGCTATAATGGAGGTCTTCCCATTTGATTCCATGCATCCAAGGTGAGAACATTAACTTCCACGCCCATCTCAATCAGAATAATACTCATGTATCATCTATTAAAAACTGCATTTAAGGTAATCTCCTTATCATAGTCAAGACTGTGAGGAGGTAGATTAGAATGAAAAAATATGCCTCACACTCTCCTCCAACACTTGGTACTTTTCCTCTCATCCACTCTCCTAACAAAGGGATGATATTCTCTTGTCTCAACATCTTGCATACCTCCCTAACTTCATCTAGATCCTTATGTGGAGCCTCATCACTCTTCTTCTACTCTAACTATTCGTAACTACTCCTTTGGGCACTAGATCTCTCCTTGTAGGCTTCAAATAACATCCATGGTTTCTGATAAACTTCCTTTTGATGCATAAGGTTTAGATAATTCCCATGTATCACTTCTTCTCTTGTAACTAGTAGTCTCTACTTTGGTAACCCCCAGTGCGTGTAGCCTCACTCAGCGTTGTCACAAGATACAAGTTTTAACTTGGATTCATGCACCACCCTTGGCATCCATTGTGTATTATCTCTCTTCATTCCTACCATCCCGACACCTTTATCCTTCCATTGCTTCTAGCTCATGTGTTTAAAAAAATTCCATGCATTCCTCATACTTTTCTTTTCCCCACAACAAGATCAGTGTAAAAAATTGAGACACTCGCACTTGTAATGTTCTGTAGATCCACAAGTTATAATAGGTTCCATGAGGAAATTCACTTCTTCCTCCTCCGTGATTGTCATAGCCTCGGAATCCACCCCAAAATCCTCTTCCGTGACCTCCTCCATTTGCATTCCCTTCATAATGACGACCATCATCCTTGGAACTACTGGAAATTATGGTCTGACACACACCAATATCAATGACATCATGTATCTGGTCAATCAATCTACAATCCTTGGTGTCATGAGTAGTAGAGGTGAAAATTTTGCAATAGCAGGACACATTCTTATGGATCACGTGTTGTAGAAATGGGCATCTACTTGCATCAAAATCTCAAAGTCCACCGACACAATGGGAACTGATCTTCATGGGAAAATATCCTTTTTATGTTGCTCTACTTTGCAGTCCATGCACCATAGCCCACTGCGCGTCTCATGAGCAAAGTTTACTGAGATAATTTCTCTAGTTTCTTTGTCATGGCAGCAACTTGGGCTTCAATAAATGGAATAACTCTGGTTTCAATGCTTCCCATGACCTTAGCATACAAGGTAGCTTCCATGGCCTTGGCAGAGCTATGAAGGTCTTATGTGAAATTTCCCTCTTGAATGGAGTGATCAACCCTCCAAAAAACCATTGAGCATGTTGAGATGGGTGAATATCATAAGAAAAATTTGACAGAAGAGTCTTAAAGCACATGTCATACTCCCTGCACAATTTTTTTCCATCCCATTGAATCTCCTTCACAACACTAATGCTTTTTTCTTCAAACTCAAGTAATGTGGAATTCTACCAAGAATACATCACGTAATGCAATGTAATCCATCACATATAAATGGTGTGGATCATACTTCTTATACCATCTATACATGCATCCTTGCAACGTAGTTTCAAACTAACTCACCTTCATATTTGGAGAAGTGATACCCTTCGCATGCCATAGAAACTCATATTTGTGCACATTATCTGGAGTGTCTTCCACACCCTTGTAATTAGGAAAATGCAAAGACATTTCAAAAAATACTTGTTGAGGTTGTTAAGGTCCTTAAACACCAGATCTAGAACCATTTACTTCTCCAATATTTCCACCACCTCTAGCACCACTATATCCACTAGTTCTAACTCCTCCAGATCCACCAGATCCTCCTCCGGTCCACAATTAAGGGGCCTAACATAGTTATGCCCTGTGAACCCACCGTCACACTAAATTATGTGCTTTGAAAGTTTGCAAAGTTGAACCACTCCAAGATGTGTTTCCCGCTCCACTTAAAAACACAATACCCAAACTTTGCGGACCCACACCTTTCCCAAATGTCATACTAGATAGGATACCTACGAATATAGGAAATTACTATGCAGCCATAGATGTACCAAAGGAAAATTATACCTCCTAGGTGTCACTCGACTACCAATACCGATACCAACTAGATTATCAAAACTTATCTTAGGAACTAGAAAACTAAGCGCAAGGGTTTGGTCATCATGTGGGTTAAGATGCATGCCTACGGATCTCCTCCTTTCTTCATATGATGAGCTCTCTCCAAAATCGAGGGGTTTCTCTTATGTGCTTTCCAAGATGGGGTAGCTCAGATTGCTCAGGTTCCACATCCTCCACGTGAACCTCAAATCCTTCCCACAATGTCTTCCTCCATAAATCCATCACTCATGCAACTTTTCACTATCTTGCTAACTCCCTCTCCCGAGCTTCATTATACTTTATCCGCCTCTCCTCTCTCTCCATTTCCTTTGCAAGGTCTGCCATCCTCTACCACGCCAGCTTCCGCACCCCACACCTAACAGAGTTTAGCTAGCCATGGGGAAGGATTCCAAACTCAAAGTAATGAAAAGGATCTTGATAGCCAGTGGAATAACACGCAAGAATGATCCTCTACACTCCCCAAGAACTCAAACTCAACAATATCCAAGAAAGAATATGTAGAAATAGCGTATTTAAAGGTATAACTAGTCAATACTCCACTACACTAGTGATCAACAACATGGTTCTAGTTCGGATCGACATCCTCCAACCACATATATTACTCTTGGGTCCAAACACGAGGTCTATAGTACCAAATTTTCCTTGATGCATATGCTAAGAGCCATTCATACAACTCTACTAGGAAATAATAGAATAATGTCTCATAGAGCTCATGATACAGGTTCTCCTCCACCCATTTTTGTGCATCAAACTCAGATCCAGTGTTAAATCTATGAGTAAACTCATCCTCTATGATTTTAAGCCATGCTTCGACCTATCCAAGGTCAAGTGATCCATCATCATACCTCATTCTCACAACATCTTCGAAAAGAGGTCCCAACAACGGAACCAAAATGTATTCATTTCTTCATGTACCTCCTTTCTAGCCCAAATGCGTTGGCCTATAACCATTGTATGCTAGGTGCTCACCCAAGGCGTGTGCGGGTTTGAGCCCCTCCTTTATGTGAGCTTCGTGAGAATGATCCGCCATTGATGGAGAATGAGTTGTAAGAATGGAAATATAGACATTCACTCAAAAACAGAAGATACAGACAACATATCCATGCATAGATGCATCATAAATGGGAATGAACATTGTAAATAAGCATAATGAAACTAGATCGACTCAGAATAATATGAAGAACATAAGGGTTTACACTTTTGAGCATGAATAACTAGAATCACACACCATATATTGATTTATAAACATTTACAATGGCTCCATTACATCATAAGGGTCATACAGACCAAATACATCAAGGGATATTATCTTAAACCCTACAAAAATACTCTGCATAGAGAGTTCTTAGCTATTCTACCCATTACAACCCTTTTTCATACCCAAATCCATGCATATATGCTTAATAACATCTTTACAAGTATTTACTGACACCTCGTTACCGCTTAAAACCCTCTTTAACCCTACTAACATCCTAAAAACACTTCATTATTACTCTCCTCCTCCTTATTTCAGACCTAAGCACTCCTTTAAATAGGATCTAGATGCACCACCTTGGTTTCCTTCATGAAAATATTACATGCCAAGTGGAAGTGTGGTCCTCCATGGTTGAATGCCTATGTCAGCTTGTAAATTCCTCCACTACTGTAATGATCATCTTGGGAATATTCCTTACATGGAATATTATTTTCTTGACCTCTAAGGCTCTAGGCTCTAGGCTATCACCTTATCCATTTATCACACCTACTCGGGATTTTCATGTGTTTCTCCTGTGACAACTCCTTCAAAATATGGCTAAGTCCCTAAAACTTCATTCTCTCGCACACGCTAACCTTCTTCTTCGTGTGCCTTACCCTTGCACGCATTTTCATGAGTGCTTTCCTTCTTACTTGCCTCTTGCATGTGCTGACCTCTTCCTTTGGACTTAGTTAATTCGATTGCCCAACAATTCTATAGATCATTGTTTCAAACTTCACAATCTCATTCAAGACCTGATCGATAATAATGCAAATTGAAATTCCGAACCTCGACTTTTGTACACTATCAATGAGAATCATAAGCTCAAGATCTTTAACAATCCTCTACAAAAACATGACAAACAAACGAGTGACTCCTAGGAAAATTATACATATTACTGAGTGCCTCCTCTTGCATCGGGGGATTTCTAGTTTCTCATACTGAGACATCCCCACCACTAATTACTTTCTCTGATTATGATTATCATGCTACGTCTCTTCTAATCACTTGTACATTAGTGCTTATATTTTCTCCATTTCTATCAATAACACTAAAGTTGATCCATCATGGCACATCAATACGTACTTTATTTCACTCTTTGTTGCTATCGGATATCCGCTATCACAAATTTCATATCCAATTCCAAAATCATATGGTGTTTTCAAAATTTTGGTCATTTTTGGTCCTCTCACCATGCTTATTTCTTTTGTTATGGCACCATCAGTTGAAGTGTGTGACATACTATTAGGTCACTCTTAGCACCGCAAAACCCAATCTATCATCTCCATGAACCATTTATGTCTAAAATTCATTCATAAAAAGCAAGTCATTTCTATCAATGGTGTTCCACCATCTACACCATGGACGTAACCTCCTCTTGAGGTTTCCATTGCATTAGCTAGAACATCTAGGTCACGGGGCCTCTCAAAATTAAAGCAAAATCAGATCCTATCTCACTTGTTCACACATGGCCTACATAGTCTCATCGATTTGTTAGTCCATCACATCAGTCTAGGTCCACCATCTAGATAGATCCTTCACCTCAAGTATGAATGACCTCTATGTTTTATTTCACATAAGTGTTCATCACCTCCATGTTTTGCTTCACATAGGTGTCCATCACCTCCATGTTATGTTACACAAATGTTTCCACCACCTATGTAGTATACTCATCGGTCACATACATATAGGATTCATTCACCTACACAATGTCTATCTCATATACCACCACTCTTAGAGCATGATCACACGCCTTTATCTCTGCAAGCATCGGGTGGAGGACCCTCGTATTTCACTTTTATCGGATAACACATTCATCATCACACACTTGGGGGCATCACACTATTTATTTCTTCCCCATTTCATCAACACATGTCTTATATTTTCATCATTTCACATCTAGTATCTCACATACAACATACACATCTTGATACACACACGTATCATCATCACCCAATACGCACACTCATGCTACAATTCAAACTTGAATATTAAGGGCATCCTATACACATGAACCTCACACACTACACACTACATTACACATCATCCTATTTCTCACACATATTCATCACTATACAATCAACACACTTACGACACATTATTCCTACTACACACATTCAACATAACATACTACATACTTGACACACTCACAATACATAATTTCGTGTTTATTCATAAATGAAAACTCAACACAATAGAAAAACATACTCTTTATGCATATTCAACACAACATACAACATATTCACCATACTTACAAGCTACTACACAATTAGATCTTTCAAAACATACCCCTCTTACATCACATGACACATATTTCTTGTGTGCTGATCAACACACACATATTACACACTACATATCCACAACACATGGCCTACTTGACACTTTAACATGCGACACAACTAACTACAAGTCTCGACATGTTTAAAACACATATCTATCAACACATAGCATTACACACTCAACCTTCCCACAATCAATCTCTTTCAACAACATTAAAAAAATTCACATCAGACTTATACAAAGCGATAGATTCATGACACATTTCTCTCATTTGCAAACAACATAACACATTACACATATCTCTCACACAAATCAACAAGACACACTACCCTATGATGCACTCTATTTCCTGGTCCACACTCAACTTACGAAGGTCTACATATAAAATAGACCTTACCACACTCATGTGTTCACTTACACGGTTACACTCAATTATTTATGCTTTAATGATCACATATTTCTAGTACACCTTTGTTAGGTAATAAGAGATAAAATATGTGGGATAATCCCTTACATAATCGCAACTTAGCAAGAGAAACTAATATGCACAAAATATTACAAATCTCAAATAAAAGGGTAGAATAAATAACACAACACGAGAGAGACAAGATTTAACATGGTTCACCCAATTTGGGCTACGTCCACCAAGAATCACTTGCTCAAATTTTATTATAAGCCTCCACTCTCTCAATACAATACCAGATCCGTTTGGAGCTATGCTCAACAAACTTTACAGAATTCACACCCAAATTCAAAGCACATCTGTAATACATTTGCTTGTCTATCTATCATATGCATAAGACCATATAAATAGACAATTTCTTAAGCAGTTTGATACAAAACCGTGGGTATAAAAACCATGGGCAAAAAACCATGGGTATCAAAATAATGGGTACTGAAAAACCATGGGCCCAAAAATAGCCCATAACGGTTACCCATTACCCATGGGTTAATAAACCACCCATGAAAATTTGCTTCGAGGACCACCGTAAAAAACTTGAGTGTAACACATAGAAGGTGTACCACACTCTAACATGAAAACAGGCTCCACAAACATAATAATCTCCCACTTGGAGACTGATTTCCACTGAGCAAGCTTCTCAACCCTTCACTGTCATCTACGAAGGCCAACCAAAGCTGAACATAGCTTTAGTTTATCCCTTGTGACCACCTTGGTCATCATGTCTGCAGGATTCTGACTGGTATGAATCTTCTCCAACTTCAACTTATCTTCTTCCAAAGTTGTCCTGATGAAGTGATATCTCAATCAGATATGCTTCGTCACGGAGTGGAAAGCGAGTTCTTAGCTAGGTGTATAGCACTCACGGATATCACTATGCGACTTACATTCCTTCTACTTATTCCCCAACTCCTCAAGCAATTTTTGTAACCAAATCATCTCTTTGCTTTCCTCTGTGGAAGCAACATACTCAACCTCCATGGTTGATAAAGCCACCAACTTCTATAGTCATGAAATATAGCTCACTATTGTCACACCTATAGTGTAAATATAACCTATCGTGCTCCTCTTATTGTCAACATCTCTAGCCATGTCTAAATCTACATAACCACGTAAAGTGGTGTTTGATTCAACTGTAGCAAAAAATTGTCCCCATGGTCCCTCTCAAATACAAGAAGGATCCACTTTACTTGCTTACCAATGCTCTTTACCTAGATCACTCATAAATCTACTCACGGCTCCCACTTTGCATGGGAAATATCGGCCTAGTGTACACCATAGCATACATCAAAGTACCAACCACCGATGAGTAAGGTACCTTGCACATCTAGTTTCTTTCTTGCTCTATCTTGGGACCACTTTGCTCCTTTGATAACTTAAAATGGCTCACGCGAAGGATTCCCAACGGTTTAACATTCTGCATGTAAAACCTATCCAACATATCCAATACCTTCTTAATGTACTCTTCACGAGATAAATTCAGCTTTCGTTCCTTCCTATCCCGAGTTATCCTCATACCAAGGATTTGTTTGGCTACCCCCAAATCCTTCATATCAAAGGATTCACTTAGCTATTTCTTGAGTACTTTTATTTCCTGCATGTTTTTACCTATAACCATTATGTCATCAACATACAAACACGGAATAATATAAATTCCATCCTCAAATTTCTTTTTATACACATGCAATGGTCGAATGACATCTAATATAACCTTGCTCCATCATGAAGCTATCAAACTTCTTATACCATTGACTGGAGCTTGTTTGTGCCATACAAGCTCTTCTTGGTTTGCACACCATATCCTCTTTACCTTTGACTTCATATCCTTCGGTTTGCTGCATATATATCTCCTCCTCCAAATCACCATGGAGAAATGTAGTCTTTACATCTAAGCATTCTAAGTGCAAGTCTTACGCTGCCACTATTCCAAGAAAAATTCGATAGAAGTCATTTTTACTAAGGAGAAAAATCTCATCAAAATCTATACCTTTTTCGTGCAAACCCCTTGACCACCAATCGGGCCTTATATCTTTTCTTTCCTCCTTCATCTTTAACTTTTACACCCACTTATTCTATGATGCTCTTTTTCCTTCCGATAGCTTCACCAAATCCCAAGTCACGGTTCTCCATGAGAGACTTATGCTCCTCATCCATGGCTTGCTCCCACTTCTTACCGGCATCTACCTATATTGCTTCATAACAGATCACGGCTCTCCACTATCGGTGAGTAATAAATAATAAGAGAAGGAGAAAAACATTTAGGTTATTTTCTTACCCTAGAAGACATTCTCCTTTGTAGGAGTTTGGGGTTCTGTTGAGTAGGTTCTGGCTGATTCATGGGTCACTTTCCCATCCGAAAGATCCTTTACCACGCTGCATATTATTTCTTGGATTCTTCCCTATTTTCCTGTAACTATTGCTTATACATGACTTTCTCATTAAATACCACATCCCTAGACCGAATGATTTTCTTGTCTTTAATACTCCAACATTTAAATCCAAAGTCATCACCACCATAACCAATAAAAGTGCATTTTTCTGATTTAGCCTCTAGCTTGGTCCTATCATCCTTGTCAATATGAACAAACACCTCACATCCAAAGACTCTAAGAAATGAGTAATTGACTTTCTTACCGTACCAAGCCTCCTTAGGTATGCCTCCATCCAAGGCACTTGAGGGTCCTCTATTTATCAAGTACACAGCTATGCTCACTGCTTCTACCCAAAAATAAAGAGGCAATCTTGCATGTATCCTCATGCTCCTAGCACATTCCATTATTGTTTTGTTCATCCTTTCTGACACCCCATTATCTTTGTGGGGTTCCTAGAACCATCTTTTGCCTATGGATTCCATTCTTAGAACAATAATCATCAAATTCATTACTGCAATACTCCCCTCTATTATCTGACCTAAGACATTTTAACTTAAGGCTGTTTCATTCTCTACCAAGGCTTTCCATTTAACAAAAGTATCAAATACATCAGATTTATTTCTAATACAATAAACCCAAACTTTCCTTGTTGCATCATCAATAAAAGTAACATAATAACTTGAACCCCAAGAGATGATACCTGAGCCCCACACATCAAAATGTACCAACTCTAACTTACTCTCTTTCTTCGTAGGTCCAACCTTGAGAAACCTTACTCACTTTTGTTTCCCATATATGCAGTTCTCACAGAAATCCAAACTGTTTTTGTATATCCAGGAAAATTCTTCTTTATGATGTCCACGTCCTTATGGCTCATATGATCGAGCCTCTGAGTGCATAATGTTGTATCTACATCTGAAGCCATAAGATTACAATCATTAGTACTATCAGTGGTTAAATAAAAGGTTCCAACCTTCTTACCTCTTGCCACCATAAGAGCACCCTTGGTGACCTTCCAAGAGTCAGCTGTAAATATCACAGTACAACCATCACTTCCCAATTGCCCCACCGATATCAAATTTCTCCTTAATGTAGGCACATGTCTGACATCCTTCAATAGCCATGTATTCCCATTCTACATCTTAACCTAAACAGAACCTTTTCCAACTATATTGCAAGGCTCATCATCACCAAGAAAAACATGCCCAAAATCCCCTTGAACATAATTAACAAAATAATGCCTATGTGGAGTAGCATGAAAAGAAGCCCCTGAATCTAAAACCCAAGATTCATTAATATTATGCAAAGAAAGAATCAAAGCATCCTGGTGTAGACACCAAATTTGTGTCTTACGACCCCGTGCCCCACATCTCATTTCACAACCTAACCTCATCACCTAAAACTTACACAATTATTTATTAATTACCTTATAATTAATAAATCCACATCTCAAACCTCGCCACCTCATTTCGCCACCTCATCATGACCTAGTCCTAACCCTAAACTAACCTAATAAAGACCTATAACTTGTTCTACATCCACACCCATGATTAATTACTCCTCACCCGCACCCAAAACCAACCTCATAATGACTTGACCAAGCCCACAACTAATCCCTGGGAGAAAAGGAGGGAAAGTTGGCTATTTTACTAAAAATAGCCCACTTTGACTTGAACCGATATCGGTTCCTACTCGACCACCGTCGGTTACGTAACCGCCATCGGTTCCCTGTAAATGACCTCCCCCAACCAAAAACAAAGGGTTGGATTTTCATTGATCGGAACCGGGAATTGATTGGAAGGATCGGGAATTCACTTGGCCGAGCAGAGACAAGTGAAGGAAAGAGAAGAGTTTGCAGAGGAGGACATCAAGCCCAAGACTGCAACTGAGTAACCAGAGCCCAGTGACACTCATCTCAGCATTGGGAGAGAAGATAGCTCATCTTTGATTGTCTGATCATCCTACAGGCCGAGCCGCCTTCACACGGTCCTTGAACCTGTATCTTCATCAGGAACTAGTAAGTAGTGTCTTACACGTTCTTTTAATAACATTTCTTGGATTTCTGAATCACAGTAATTACAAGTCTATTCTTAGATCTACTACCCGGTAACACCCTCCATCTAACTGCCATTCCTCTACCCCTACATTGCCCCCAAGAACCGGTCCCCATACTCTCGAGTCTTCTCCATCATCCCATCACCTATGCCCAATCATTTACCAACCTTTATAAACACCATAGCCACCTTATTTCCAACCTTCACTAAAAGCCCCTAAACCACTGCCCCTACTGATATCGGTTAGCAGAAACCGGTACCGGTGATAGTGACCAGCATCGGTCACTGTGATTCAAAACCAAAACTAGCCCTTTCCTCTATTGTTTTAACAAGGCAATTAAATTGTAATTTGGCAATAGCTTCTTTGTTAGAATTTGTGTTAATTCATATTAGCAGGGGAACTGACCACCTTCGAAAGGAAGTTTAATACTTCCTGGGCCCAAGGCAGTTCCCTCATTTATTGTCTAATTAGAATCTGGTGGTCTTGTATTCTTACTTGCAGGTAGTCCTTCCCAGACAAAAAGGAGTTCTTTGCAATCGATCTGATCTCTCTACGGATGATGCGCACACCCTCTCAACATTCAACAGGTATTCCTCCTAGCCCTAACCCTTATCTATTTCTCAAAGGAATGAAAGGATAGAAGCAACTCTATTCCAGGAATGGAAGCATTTATGTGCGAAACATTTTGGCACGCCCGGTGGGACCCATTTTGGGTTTCTTTGTTTCTTGCTTGCTTTCACATAGGGAGCACACTTCCTATTTTCTTCTTCTAAAATATTCACAAGATATTTTGTTATCTTTTGGTAAAAGAATTTGTCTTGCTTTCACATTTTTTTTGCATTAGTGAAAGTCATCTTCTTTGTTTCATCGAATATCATCTTTGATTTGGGTTTAAAACACTTGCATCACATTCTTGCTTGCTTGTTTTCAATTCTAGTGAACGTAGATTAAGTAGCATGTGTCGTACACGTGGGGGGTGATATCCACGGTATTGACAAGAAATTAATCTTACTTTCACTGCACAACACATACCGAATCACATCATAATTAACACAACAACTCAAACATCCCCCTTTTCCGCGGTATTCCTCCGCCCGATTGAGGTAACCTTATAAGCCAAAACAAACTTGACATTTCCCCTAAGTCTTCTATTTAGGATTGACATCATCTTGCGTCTAAGGCATAAGCCCAAAGTGATTAAAACTAATCCTAGGGTTAGTCTGTTAATTTTCTTGTGCATCTTGCTTGTTTTTGGTTCTGTTTCTCTATCATACACTCTGTTTTTGTGATCACTTCACAACAGTTTGGTAGGCATACTAAGCACTGTTAACCCCAAATCAGCAACTTCCTACATAGATTCTTACACCAGTCCTATTCTACCGACATCGGTTAACCTACCGACGTCGGCTATAGTCTAACCGACATCGGTTACCTGACCGATATCGGTTACTTTCTCTCACAGTTCCCAAAACCCAAGAACCCACCAATTCTAACACTTTGTTCTTTGCTTACATTCTCGATAGATTGCATCTTCTTTGTGTACCCTTGTCCATGGTTGTTATCACTGAAACAAGCTGCAGCCATGGTTTCACATGCCTGCTCCGTGCCTTTCCTGAATCACCCCCTTCTCATCCTATGGGGAATCCTACGGACACCAGCGAGGTTCCCAAAATCCCTGTAGGAGATAAGGAATTTGTGAAATTTTTGGACGCTAATCCTAGTGCTGTACAATACTATTTGTCTCATGCCCCTGACCGTACACCCGATGGTCAACTCCTTGTTGGCATGCCTATTAGTATAGCTGCTCATTTAGCTCCCTCTCCACCTGATAATTCCGCCTTGCCTTCTTCATCCTTAGCCCCGTCACCCAACTCAAGTAACCCGGAGGTTCTTACTACATGATTGGCTTTCCTTTTTTTAATCTAGGGCCCCACGTATCATTACCGCCAACTGCTCCTACCTCATCTCTCTCGCAGACTACTCCTTTCATAACTTGCTCTCTGCCACCTATTCACACAAGCTTTCCTTCTCAAGCTCCGCCCACCTTTTCATTTCCACACACGTATCCGGTGGCTTCAACATCTTATATAGGACATCCCTATTCGGTCGCCTCAACATATTCGTCCTCAATACCTTATCAACATTTAACCCCACCATTGTCTAGTGGTGGCCCTTGGCCCAATCCTCCATTTACGACAACCGCACCATCATCTCATCCAACCACTGATTTAATCAAACAAATGATGGACAAAATGCAAAATCTGAGGTTTTGTTTAGGAAGCAGTAGCACTCGACATACGAGCAAGTTTGTCGGGTGCCTATTCATCCTTCTCGTCCCCTTCATTCATATCCTCCTCAATGGGAATTACCAAAATTCACTTGTTTTAATAGTAAGGAGGATCCTCAACAACATTTGCGATCATTTAGACATGCCTACTATCTGATTGCTCATGATGATGCCTTACTACTCCGCACCTTTCCCATGTCCTTATCAGGACCCGCCTTGGAGTGGTACGAGTTGCTTTAACCAAAGCACTCAATCTTCTCTTTTAACCAATTAGCCCAATCTTTCTTGGATCATTTCTCCATTAACATTCTAAGAAAGTATCTATCACTCGACCTCTATGCCATCCGACAATTTGAAGACGAATCTATCGCAGATTTCATTGGACGATGGCGGGGCCTTATCAACCAACTTACGTATGCCTTACCTCAGGCCAAACTTATCAAACTCTTCTGCGGGCCTGCACTAAGCACATTTCTCCTACCCTCCAAATTCAAACTTTCCGCACATTTGACGAGGCCTTTACTATGGCTCGAAAACTAGAGATTCGAGCCTTAGAGGAAGAGAAATTACGGTTGCGCAACAAAAACCCCAATTTCCAAACCCAAGACTCCACCAACAAACCTAACACCACCAATTCTCACGCATCGACTGCTTTGAAATCAAAAGGAGCTGTCCATGCGGTGATGGTCAAATCCCAAGCACCATCTAATACTCCGCCAAAAACCACCTATAAGTATAAAGCCGAGCCCATCAATTACACTCCCTTGGGAGAAACTTATGGTGTGATATTGGAAAAATTGCTCAAGGCAGGAGCTATTACCTTACCTCCTGTTAAACCTCACTCCGGGTTTGATTCCACCCGCGCTATACCTTCTTGGTACAAATAAAATGACTTCTGTAACTTCCACCGCGTGAAGGGACACAGTCATGAAAACTGCAAGATGTTGAAAAACATAGTGCAGGAAATGGTTGATGCAGGGGATATAACCCTCGATAATCCTAACACCCCTGCTAACCGAAATTTGAAAATCTTCAACAAACCATTCCCGAACCACTCATCTAATAGTAACATAAACCAAGATATCTTAGCCGAGGAGAGTGTTCATGAAATCCATGCAGTCTTCGACTCCCAACCAAAAGCCTCTATCGAGAAAATTCTGAATCAAGCCTCTTCACTAATGCAGGAACCCGAACCCCCTTCACCACCATCAAAACAAGATGAAATCCTTGCCATTCCTTTACCCATAAAGGAATTAACCGCCCAGAGTTCTCTTCTCACAAAAGAGCCTTCTTACACCTGTGCATCTCTCGCAAGGCGTGACGAGCGGATGTTATCTAGCTTATCTATTTCCCAAACATCTCCTTCTACCACTATTGCTGTACAAGAGGAAGACTCACCACTTTTTTCGTCATCCTTAGATGAGAAACCCCTCAAACCGACATCACCAAATTCTTTAATCATGACGGATCCTCTCAAACATGCCCTCCTACCTATTAGTTCTTCATCGCCTAAATCTTTTCAGCGACCGGTTGACCTCTTAACGCCCATTGATATAGTGCCTCATTTACCCCTTGTATCACACCCACAGTGGACCGGAATCACAACCCACCTTTCTTCCATACAAAAGTTCCTATTCACACATGAGGATTGTCACCCCTCAGAAGATAGACGAGTCCTATGGGAACGTTTGAGTACACCATATTCTACTCAAATGCAGATGACCAATCCAGACACCTCTACCATATACCCGAAGTGTTTACAAAAGCTTAAAATGCCTATGTCCTCATCTTCACCCCCCTCATCTCTACCAAATACCTCATCCACCTCTATTGACCTAACCAAACCTTCCCCTACGCTTGGGACCTCACCAATACCCAGTCTAACACACCCACCTAAATGGTTAGATTTATCCAAAAGTAAAGCCGTCCATCCACCTACGAGACAAACTCGAGCCCCTAAAACCCAAGTCCAATCTATGCCTCTGTCACAACTAAAACCCTCGCCATCACACCTACCTTCTATATTGGGACCTCATCCCTCCACCTTGCATCAATACATCATACCTCCTGCGTTTTCTTTAAAACGACCTACACCCTCTGCACCCATACAAAGATCCAAGGGTATATCAACACCGTCACCCCAAGTATCCGGTCCACCTATCAACCCTAAACAAACTCCATCATCAAAGGATTTGTTTGTTGTCACTCCTCTTTCTCCGTGGTTGTTTTTTGCTACCGCGTCATCTGACCAGCTAAACATAACTTCTGCGCCGAAGAAGTCACGTGTAGTTAAATCCAATTATCAAAACCCCTTGGCTAAGCTACCACCCATGCATACAAATCAACCATACCGGTCATTACGAAACCTACCCAAACCAATAGCCTCATCTTCCTCTGACTTTGACCCGCTCAAAGGGTCTTACGCCAAAATCCTTGCTATGTTGGTGGAGAATGTGACCATTTCCCTACCCCCACTTAGACCCTATGATCCATCTAAACCTCGACCTATAGGTTATGATGAGTCTAAAATCCATGCTTACCACCGACACACGGGACATGATGTAGAGGGATGCAAAGCTTTGAAAGCCATACTTCGTCAGTCACCTCTCTCGGATAGAAAGGTTAAGAAAGACAACTTACAAAGGGAGAGACCTCTAGCTTCAATCTCCTCTCCTATACTACTTTTCCCCACCTCACCAAGATCTATCATTATTACAACCCCACCGCTCGAAGACCATGACTTATCCCTACTTTTGTCTTCCTCCTCTCGTGTTCATGAGATCAACATGATTAGTGTTGCTACTCGAGGGTAGAAAAACAATGGGAAAGCTAAAGAAAGCACACTTGCGGCCTCTCTTTCTCCATCCACCATCCCGATCGCACCACCACCTAAAGTGGTTATTCATGGACCTGCCTACCCTGTCTCTAATGGAGTTGCCCACCGAACCATGATCAAACAGCTTCACCAATCACCTGTAAAAATGACACTGTATGATCTCATTCAGACCTCTGAATCTCATCGACAAGCTCTTGTTGAAATCCTTCAAGGGATAGAGGTCTTACCTAACGAAACCTTGCCCGTTGCCTCCATTTTAACACCCAATCATGTTGCTTCACTCACCAAACAACCTATCTCCCCAACCACTTACATCACTGCAAGCAAAGCCGCTCTTATCGGTTTCTCAGAAGATGAAATTGTTGACTTTGGTGCGAGAAGATCCGACCCGCTCTTTTCATCTCAAACTTACGTCGGGACATCGGGTGCGTCCTATTATGATTGATGGAGGCACTAGCCTAAACATCATCTCTTCCAAATCCTTTCAACAAATGAATATCCTCTAGCTGCATGTGTGCCAACCCCACCATCTTTGCGTTCATTCAATGATGCTATTACTTCTACCTTAGGTCTTTGTGATCCTTAATATTTGTGTAGGGCCACGTGCCTTACCGAACTCTTCTATGTCCTTGAGGGAAGAATTCAATACAACATGTTGTTAGGCCGCCCTTGGATCCGGGCTATGGGATGCGTTCCCTCTACCTTACATAGATGCATAAAATTTGAGTACGAGGGGAAGTCCTACACCGTAAAAGCTGATCCTCCCCCCTTCAAAACCTGCAATATGTTATATCGCCTAATGATGTGCTTGTACCAGTCAAGACACCCATTCATCCAACCCAACCATCCACTTCAACTACACCTCTACCATCCACCTCAACCACACCTACACCTTCAACCGATGAAACCACCGTCGCAAATACCACTTCCTTTCCCACAGACAACATCCCAACCTCAGACCCATTAGTAGATGTTTTTCAATGCCTTACGCTGGGGGAGTATCACCTATATAACGTTAGCTCTTTCCATACCCCACAGGAGTATGGATAGTTACATGCGCATCCTACCTACGACCGTCGTGTGGGGGAGGTAATCTCCTACGGACCACCTAATTGCCGCACCAACCTAACATATGGGGGTGTCGACACATCCTCCATTACCCCTGAACCTCCCCTTGGTGTGGTTCCCTTCCAATCTGATTTTCAATACCGACAAATTGTCATTTCGCCCTCACCTTCTTGACTGTTTGTTGTCCCTGGAAGGTTTTGGTTTTGGTCTTTATGAACAAGGCCGACATACAATCATTCCCATGACTACACGCAAACACAAAGATTGTAGTGGTCTTGGATTTCCTGAAACACTTACACCAAAGAAACCTCGTGTCAGTTGTATCCTGGAAGATGACAATGTCACCCCTACCGAACCATCATCACCCATTTTGCCATCGTCACCCACAGAATCGATAGACCCTGAATCTATCCCTCCTAACTTTTTTTTTCATAAACGCCATCTTCCTGGGTCCTCTCACTTATCAACGCGATAATGAGGACCCATCTTCTCTTTCCCTTCTGTATCCAGACATGATCGAAGAGGATTCACCTTCAATTAATGTTGTTGAGTGCCAGGATGATGACTCCATCCTCACTTACCTTGGTGCGGACGACTCTTATATTCAACGTGCCTTACCATCTAAAACTCAAACCATGTTGAATGAGTCGACTATAGAAATCAACATCCACACCAAGGATGATCCTCACATTGTGAAGATCGGACAATCTCTTAACGCATCAGAACAAGCCGCCTTTACTACCTTTCTCCGTGCCCGCAACCAAGCTTTCGCTTGGTCCTACGCTGACATGCCAGGAATTGATCCTGACATCGTTGTCCATAACATTACCCTGAAACCGATTCTAAACCAGTTAAATAGAAACTAAGAAAAATGCATCCATGCATTGCCCTCTTGGTAAAAGAAGAGCTTCAACGACTCCTTCTCGTTTCCTTCATCTTTCTATTGACTATCCTCAATGGATTTCTAACATCGCACTGTCATTAAAGTGGGGGACTTGGATATGCACGGATTTGAGACCTTAACCTCACTTGCCGAAAGATGACTTCCCTCTCCCAAGTATTGATCAACTTGTTGATCTCACTGTGCAGCCATGAGATGCTTTCTCTCATGGATGGCTTCTCGGGATACAATCAAATTTTGGTAGCCCCGCCGATCAACATAAAACTACCTTCATAACTCCTTGGGAACCTTACATTATCGTGTCATGCCGTTTGGCCTTAAGAATCTTGGTGCGACCTACTAGCTTGAGGCTATGACTTACATATTTCATGACATTATGCACACTATCCTTGAGGATTATGTTGATGATCTTCTTGGCAATATATAAACATCGCAAAGTACACATCTCGATGTTTTAACCATTATTTTCGATCGCTTTGTTACAATATTGTGTTCGTCTTCAACCCAAGAAATGTGTCTTTAGTGTCCTTTCGGGAAAAATCTGGTTTTATCATCTCTTTGCATGGTATCGAGGTCGATCCAGCTAAAGTCAAAGCTATCCTAGAAATGCCCCCACCTACTAACCTCAAACAATTGCGTAGTTTGCAAGGTAAACTCAATCTATCCGGCATTTCATTTCCCAACTCTCGGATCGATGTCAACCTTTCCATCATCTCCTTAGAAAAGACATTGTTTTCAATGGAGCAAAGAGTGCCACCAAGCCTTTGAGGCTCTTAAAGCCTATCTCTGTAGCCACTGTGCTTATCCCACCTCGGGACGATCACCCTTTTTACCTTTACCTTTACGCCACTAACCATGATGTAGGAGCCATGCTCGCACATCGTGACTCGAGCATCGAGAACAAGCTGTTTATTACATAAGTTGTACTCTTGTGGATTACGAGACAAGGTATACACATGTAGAAAAGTTGTGCCTAGCCCTATCATTCGTAGCCACCAAAATCCGACACTACCTCTAGGAATCACAAAACTTTTGTCATCACCAACGCGGACCCCATTCAAGTATATGTACGCCAAACCACATCTAAACCAACACATCGCCGATGGCTTATGCTCCTCGCTGACCTCGACCTTGAATTTATACACCGAAGTCAATCAAAGGACAAACCATTACCGACCAACTCGCGAAGCCCCTTTACGGGAGTAATTTACCAATTTTAATTTTCTGACGAACTCATCGCCACTCTTTCACTCGGTGAGGAGTCGTATCCAATGACCCTCTTCTTGATGGATCCAAATTCCGGTCACGGTGGAGGAGCCGGTGTTGTTCTCATTCCTCTTGACGCTGAGCCTATGCCTCTTTCATTCCGGCTCGATTTCCCTACACTAATAATACGGAGGAATACGAGGCCCTTGTTTTGGGTCTCTCAAAGTTGCGTTACACTTAGGTGTCAAATCTATCAATATTTTGGCGACTCTCAATTAGTAGTCAATCAAGTTCGGGTATTTACCAATGTAAAAATGAGGAACTTCAAAAGTACAAACATTACATGGATTCACTTTTGACCTCATTTACTCATTATTCTATCCAAACCATTCCCCGCTCCACTAACAAATTTACGGATACTATGGCTTGCTTAGCTTCACAAATTCTGCCTCACCAACTGACTCTAACATATTCATCTTGTTCCAACAACTCTTTGCCCCATCTTACTCAACCCCGGTTGTTTGTATGATAAATAATGTGTCTGCTAATTTGCAGGATACCTGGTATCACCAATTTCATGACTATCTTACAACCTCTGTTCTCCCACCTGACCTTACTAGTAACGGCAAACGTGCTTTTCTTAAAAGTGTTTCTCATTATGTCATCATGGGGGGACTCCTCTATAAACGTGGCTTTGATGGCATCCTCCTTCGATGTCTAACCGGTGCGGAAGTCACCTATACCATCCAACAAGTCCACGACGGTATTTGTGGTGGACATTTTAGTGGCCTGGCCATGGCCAAACGAATCCTTCACCTAGGCTATTATTGGCCTACTCTTAATAATGACTGCTACAAATATGTTAAGCGTTGTGTTATGTGTCAACAACATGCCAACCTTCAACATACTCCTAGCCATCCGCTACAGGTCGCACGAGATCTTTGGCCTTTCTCACAATGGGGTTTAGACCTTATTGGTGAGATTCACCCGCCCTCTTCGCAACGTCACCGTTGGATAATCACAGCAACCGAATATTACACTAAATGGGTGGAAGCCATTCCACTCATTTCAACCAAAAAAGAAAAAATTGTCGAATTCATTAACCATCACATTATCTGTCGTTTTGGCGTTCCTCATCGCACGATAATGAGATAATGACAAATCTTTCAAAAAAAGTTGTTACAAGACCTTTGTGACAACTTTGGTATCAAACTTAGCTTCTCATCACCTTACTATCCACAAGCAAATGGTCAAGCTGAATCTTCTAATAAAACCCTAACCAAAATCCTCATGAAATTTGTTAACGATTCTGGAAGCAATTGGCCTGATCACATCCCCTTTGCCCTTTGGGCTTATCGGACTAGCATTCATACCTCCACTAATGCCACCCCATTTTCTTTGGTCTATGGTACCGAGGTTGTCTTGCCTCTCGAAATACAAATACCCTCCCTAAGAATATCTCTTCAGGATATTCTCACCAATGATAATTTCCGCCAAGAGCGGTTAGCCCAATTGGAGCTTCTTGTGAACGTCATCTTACAACTCTTGACCACCTTCAAATCTATCAAAACGCATCAAGCGTGCTTATGATAAATGACTTCATGAGCATACCTATAAGGTTGGTGATCTTGTCCTCAAAGAGAATCAACATGTAACCAAACTAGAAAAGAGCAAATGTGGAAAATTTGCTCCTAATTGATTGGGCCTACATTATCACTCATACTTACGGATCGGACACTTACCATTTAACTTCGCTTAATGGTAAACCCGAGTCTGAACCCCTTAATGCCTCGTCATATCCGACCATTCTACTGTTGAATTTAGTGTTACATCACTTCTTATCTACCTTGCGCTCGTCCCTTGAGCTCATTTACCACCTCATACATTTTTGTTCCATACATCTCAAAATAGAATCAAGCTCACGTGGTTTGGTCATTACCTCCTCTTAAAGATGCCTTCCCCTTTTTAGTCTGGTCCATGACTTAAAAGTATCAAAATAACATGTTCTCAATTGTACACTTATGGGATATTCTTGAGTCAAACTTCCTACAAAACTAGATGCTTCATGCCAAACGGACATCTAGACCTCTAAAGTTATAAATAGACTACTCCCTCGAAGGACAGCTATGTGCAAAGCCACTTCTACTATTATAAATAGACTGCTCCCTCGAAGGACAGCTATACATAAAAACCGCATCTGCTACTATAAATAGACTACTCCCTCGAAGGACAGCTATACCAAGTCAGCCTTTATCAGAAGCTTCTCGCATTGATCCGCTTCGTGAAGACCTCAAGAACAACAAAATACATATCCCCTATGGACTTCCCGCATTGATCAGTCTATATCCAGAAAAATAAAAGCTAGTATTCCAAAGCACTTTTGAGTCATGGACTTGTCTATTTAGGTTTGGTTTTCTTTCGTTAGAATAATCACCTTATAATAAGCTCTCTACACCCTAGCTTATACCAACCACCTCACCTCACCATTCGCTCACGCAACAAAACTCAAGGGACGTGACGTATATCCAATAAATTGTGATTATACGACTCTTTTCACCTATCGACTTCTCGCCTATGCAAGGCACCTAGGGATTCAAGCCCATCCTATGTTAATATGTGGTTTGTTTAGCTCTTCTCAACTACAAGACACTTTTGCCTCTTTTACTCGACTCTAGGATTGTGTGTTGACCTTAATCAGGACACGATCCCTTACTACTTGGGTAAGCTAACTTTCGTTTCACCTATACCTACACCAACATCGCCAATCCCTTACCAACACCAACAACATTACCCTACCAATATCAATATTTTTACCAACCAACAAAGTGCCTAACTATAACCAAATTTCCTAAATTCACCTCTCCCTGGTCCTAAGGGAGAACTACATCGGTCTGAGGCCCCTCCTTGCTTTGTGCAATGGGCTATGTAGGCAGCACTTAGGAGACATGGGGTCTCCCAAGGTTAGCTCGACCATCCCCTACCATAACCTATCGTGTGTTGTAAATATAAATATTTTTGTGTATTTCTATTTTGACAACATTCATCTTTATCCTTTTTTCAAAACAACATAAAACATTCAAAACACAACCATTCTTATTATTATCATAACTCAAATCAACATACATATTTAGTTTTATTTAGATGTTAAACAAATACATCTTCTCTATCATCGACACGCAGTCGGAATCCTTGTTTATTCTTATACTCTTATGAAATTTACTTAGACCCTTGCGCCTTCTCCGAATCGGGTGGTGATCATGATCGTCGATGCCACTCAATTAGCCTCTCCATCCTTAAAGGTGCCATTGCTATTGGTTCCTCCCACTGATCCGCCAACATCTCCTGTAACATACGAATACGTCCTCTTGCGTGGAGGAATCTTGCCTCTAGTCTCTCCACTCGTGACTCTGCAACCGCTAACAATCCCGTTGTCTCATTCACCCGCATTTGGAGCTGATGAACTAAACCCTGTAGATGATCTCTCTCCACTGTAATCACAGCTATGTCAGGATGATCACGTACACCTCGCAGCTCTACTACCCACCATAATCTATAGGCCTCGGGTTACTCCTGCATCCATTACCCTGCAATTGGCTGTTATCTCCTCCGGCCCTTCTCGGGAGGTGTTGGTCGGGAAGTGAGAATGCTTTTTGCCTCGGCATCGATCCTCATGTATGGTCTATAAGCCATAGGTATATCCTGAACAAATCCAAATTGTTGCCACACACGATCTAGAGGAATCCTCTCGTACTCACTTGGTTTGTGCCCTACGATCCACCTCAATCGCTTCTACACCCGTCAACTCCTCGGCTATGTGTTCTGTCACCATATAGTTCACTGTAAGGTCTCCAACAAATATCTGTAATCGTCACCATCTCACATACCGCCTATAATACTCAATGTCATCTATCACGGTCCTGGGATCTTGCCTCTTCTGCTCCGGACCCATCGTCTGAATCCCAACCTCTACACGCTTGTCTCTCCCAATTGGATGGGTTACCATTATCGGTCGCACACAAACAATGTGCTCATAGGCCCAACAATGTAATAGGTATGAAAATCCTGAAGTGTCGCCTCGTGTTTTCACCGAGGCCCATAAACCCCTGTATAACTCCGCCAGATATGCGGGTGCCCATGCGAAAGTCACACTCCTTTCTATCATTTCCCAAATAACACTCATCAATGCTTTTGGAAATCTTCCCCCCTCTACCCTCGGTAATGCATAATACCCCACCGCTATCATTAATACCACTACCAACCTTGTTTCCTCAGGGTGTGTTGCATACATTAGTACCATAAGTGAATGTCAAACCTCGCTGTGTCAAATCTCATGCAGCTGAACCAAATACCACTGTTATCGCTCCCCACCCCACGCTAGGCAACGCCTGATACACTGGTCTTCCTGTAATTGGGAGCCTCAAAATTCTAAACACATCTTCCAACGTCACTGTCATCTCCCCTGTTGGTAGATAGAAGGTATTCTTTTCCGGATTCCACCTCTCAATCAACGCCTGCAACATAGCATGATTGCGTGTGATTCGTGAATAATAGCAGATCCCACTTACCCTTTTTCCCTCTTTCCTTGGCCTCTTGACCTTCGGTGTGAAAACGCCCACCGCCTGCAGAGGTGGCGGTCTCGTGACCGCGACCTTCGGTGGCAAACCATGCCTGCCCAGTAGCATTCTCTCGTATTTCCAACCCACTGAGCAGGCGGCGGTCTGTGCCGCCGCCACCTTTCAGGCGGCGGTCTGTGCGCGTTTTCAGAACGCTCTTTTGCGTGACTCGCGTGAAATATCATGATTCACCAGCTTTTCTTTGCCGACTTGAGCATGCATTTATGTTTTTGGTCCCTGGAATAGTGTTTTCCTTTGTTTATTGTTTAGGAGTTCAATTTGGTTTTGGTTTTGAGTGTTGGAATTCCTATAAATGCATAGCTTGTCTTTGAGGCAAATGGCCACCATTTTTTTGTTAGAGTCTTCGATTTTAGTGGTTTTGCATTAGCTTGCTTAGGATTGATAGCATAGTTCATTTCATACTTGGTTAGTATTGTTCAGCTGTTGGTAAGCCACAGACCCATCTTGTGCAGGCAGTGCTGTTATCTCATCCCAATCCAGTTAGAAGCTTGCCTCTGAATTTCTCTTTGCTGTAGATTTGTTTTTATTGTGTCTTGGAGTTCTTAGTTCAATCCATTATATGCCTGGTTAGCTTTATTCAGCTGTTGGTAAGCCACATATCCAACTTGTGCAAGCAGTGTCTTTATTTTATCCAATCCATTGGAACAGAATAGCTTAGGAAGCCATTAAAGTTGCAGGTTTTGCTCTTCGTATAGGATAGTTACAGGTTCTGGTCACTTCATGTTGCATGACTCGCAGTAAAATCCCGCTAGGAATCGCATAAGCCAAGCTCTGTACTCTTGCGCTATCCCTCTCCTACTCGCATTCTCGGTCTGCATTCTGAGTTGTCCTTGTCCCAAAATCTACTCTTATCGGTGCTAGCATTACACGCTTTTCTGGATCACGTGAACACGAAAGAGCGAGGAGATCATATTGAGGGGACGAGATCACATACACCATCGGATTCGCCACTATTCTGCGGAGTCCAGGTTTTAAATTTCAAAGTTCTAGTCAGATTCATATCAAATAGAGTAGTTAATCGCTTTATTTCATTTCATTCTATTCTCGACATTGCCAGGGAAGCTGTGGGGATTGATAGTTTCTGAGAAACTATGATTCACTCCTCACTTCTGAGGTAGGATCGAGAATCTTGCAGGTAGATTAGACAAGCTATTTTATTTATTTAGAATAATTCTACAAATCGCACAGGCAAATAACTACACTCGGTTATCTTGTCTATTTCAAATTATTGTTTAGTTATTATTTCTAGATATGCTTAAAATAGTTTGCTTTCCTTAAAATTATTAAAATATTTCTTAGAAGAATAAAAGTTATATGATTAGATTTATTTCACATAGTTAGAATTTGCTTCGTTCAGTTAGATTTGCATTTTGTTTCGTATGACAATCACGGGACCTCGAGAGCCGGGAATATATATTTGAGCCAATCGTGCCTCACCAAACCTAGTCACGTGCAATAGTTGACATAGACCAAAATCTCGGGATACAGTATTAGAACAACCGCAGATTTACTGGTGATCGGTTCTCGGTTAAGAGGATTAAACATAGAAAGACGACCAAGCACATGCGTTTTGGTCAAGTCGGCCAAACTCTGATTACCCTAGAAAACATCCACATGATGGTGTAGAAGGGCTCGAAGAGAACAAACATTCGGGTGTGATCCTCTAGTTCCATGCCGAGATCTTTGGAGACACCCTCGTAGATATAGATACCGGCTTAAGAATCCAGGTTGCGAGAAGCGCTTTGTAAGGTATTACGAGAAGATTGCACAACTATTGGTTCTAAACATAGAAGGCTGAGAAAGCATACGATTACTTGGATACTAGGGATTAGAACTTGATCCGTGTATGACCATAACAGGACCCATGACAACCCAGAGTCTATGGTTGTGATCCACGAGATCCACATGCCCAGCGAATCCACAAGTCGAGTTAGACATAGACACTAGCCTACGCATCTTGGTATTCGAGTCCACTCCACTTCCACCTATCATCATCGAACAAGCTGTCCTTACTAGATATAGCGGCTACATGAAGCTAGGGAATTCTGGACTAGGCGAGAAAATCATCATAAGTCAATTATATTCATCATCCACTATATGACCTTATCGGAGATATACGAAACAATCCCGAGGTCATTTTCCACGTATTCCATGACCCATAGATCGAATCATGCGCGAGCTCGATATTGATTGGAGCCTTGGCGAGTCATCCTTGCTTTGATCGATCTATCACACCGATCCAAGTTAGAAGGGCCTTCTTTGCCTTAGATTCACAAATTCCACTAGTGCGTGTCGAAGACATTAATTTGCCTAACTAGTTTGTCTGCATATTACCCCCCCACCCATTTGTCTCGGCGACCTCGGGAGGTCGGAGTGCGTGGAAGAGTTACTTGTTGATTCTCACGCTCGCCTGTCACTTTTCCGGCGTACAAAATTGGTGAACCCGACGTGAAACAAACAATTGTTTCACCTTCTCTTTGAGAAGTTTCAAATCTTCTCTCAATCACCTTCGCTCCTTCCCATTATTCTGCGGGTATTCATATACCCCCCGAATATGTCGGGATTCGATGCATATGGCAGACCCCTCTTGGGTCTTGAGGCATACTACGCCCAACAAAATAGGCAATCATCACCCTCGCTCTCAGTATGGGGTGACAACTATTCAACTAATCAGTTGTCAACACAAACCCCAAGAATCAGATATAGTTCGTCTTTTCAAACTGAGGAGTTAGATCAACCCCCTCGAACCCAACAAACAGAGCCTTCAGGTTCAAACAATATGACGTTTACCGGAGAATCTGGTTCGTCTCCTCAAATGCTACTCAGACCACAAGTTAGTAGGCAATCAGATCCATACCTAGTCTTAGATGATGGACAATCAACACGTTATCCTAGGAGTGAACAACGCTCCCGGGGAATGTACCCACCTATAGGAGGTTTACAAATACAACCCGAAATCTCTTTTCAAGAAAATACCTCTATGCCACTGCATACAGGAAATATTCTTGGAGAAACTTGGCAAGATAGCGATCGAGTTTATGACGAGGATATCACGTACCTTTACTGGCACCAAGGTATACAACAAACGCCGCTTAGGCAAAAGTACCGTGACTTCACCACGAATGAAGTCATTTCAGCGTTAGTAGAAAGAGTGAGAGGGTTAGAAGCTGGCTCAAGCAAGTCAAAATTCTCCGTTCATACAAGCAGGAAGTTCGATCCTCCATACCACTGCGGCGAGTAGATCTCCTTACGGGAGTAGGCACGTTAGGCATGCCTCCTCTCAATATCCACAACAAAGCGCCAACAAGGCCTATCATCTCTAAACACTATTCCTCCAGGTCAGTGTCGAGCAATCCATTCCTTGACAATACCCGTCCTACTTAAACATATACTCTAAATCACCACAAGGAGATATGTTCTCCTCTCCGGCATGTTTGCTCAAACACGGGGACCTCCTATGCCCCTGCTTGCGCCTTGCATCGCTGCACCGTATCAACAACCTATCCCACCACCACTCCCTCGTGCCAAACACCATGATGGTGAAAGCTATGCGATAGGGACTTATTCGAGAATACCTAAAGGAACCCTTAGATTTCACCATACGAAGCGTCATGCTTCCAAGACCTCTCACTGATTTTCCCAAGTTCAAGGGTGAGGGAGATCAATGCGCATATCAAAGCTTACGCTCTGACCATTCGGGAATTACTCCCATGGGATGGGGTTGTTCTTAAAATATTCCCCAAAACCTTGGAAGGCATTGCTCTCGATTGGTATTATGAGAATACAGAGGCTTCCATACATTCATTCAAACAACTTGTATGCGAGTTCATCAAGGCCTTCGACATGAACAAACTATTAAACGAGGAATCGGGAGTTCTTACACATCAAACAAGAGCATACGAGTCTGTGTCGCCCACTTCATCCAAGGTGGCGTACAGTCCTTTATTCATCGGCAAGTGCTCCAAACATGGATCAGATGGAACTATGTGATTTATTCCTTCATTCTCTCAGTAAGGAGGTGAAGGAAGAAGTCCAGAAGTTCCCACTAAGAACTTATGATGAAGTACTTGAGAGCGCTCTTCGAATAGATCAAGCGGCGATAGATAGTGGTCGTAAGACATATGGAACAAACGGGAGGTTAATCACCTCCACTCAAAACACTACAACTACCACAAATGTCAATCAAGGACCCAAAATCCTTAACAAAAATCGTGGGGTAACAACGGATGGGGTAACAGACCAGCCCAAGAGGGTAAATGTTGTTAATGCTCCGTCACAAACAAACAACCAACGAAACAACAACTTTACCCCGACAATCAATACAGTGGATTTTAACCATCCACAACAACAACAACAACAACAACGGTGAAATCCCATACAAGGGCCAAGCCAAAACTCATTTGGTTACCAAAACCAAAGTCAAAACCCAAAAACAACAATTCCAAAACTTTGGTCCTAATAGAAGCTTGAGTTTGATCGGAATTTTAGGCCACAATACACACCAAACCAACAAAGCGGGAATTCTGACCCCAATTCTTATTGTGGTTTCCATAAAATTCGGGAGTCACGATACTAGAGCGTCGTGACTCTGATAAATTTATCTGCACGCTTGCTTGCAGAGAAGAACAAAACAGTTCTTCTGAGACACATTTTTGGCGGATCCGTCTCATCATCACCAAATACTCTCGCGGGCGAGTTTCTCCTCGAGAATGCTCCCCTCAAGATCTTTAATGATCGCTCCCAAATCATGATAGCAATAGGCTGAATCAGCCGGAACAAACAAAGGTGCGGTGGCGGGAAGCAATGATCATGAAGCCTCGACTTCATTAAATCCGTCGGTTGCGCCACGGTTGGGAGCTCAGCGAGACCTAAGATAGTCGGTTTGGTAGAATTAGCATTTGAACTACCTATCGAAGCTATAACAAGAACACGAGAGTATTTCTCTCAACCGAGCCCAAGTCATCTGCCAGAGACAGATAAGAGTCATCAAATAGTTGAAAAACCCATCGGTGCCTATGATTTAATTAGTGACCTAACAAAGACCTTCTCACACATTTCATTTTTGGACTTACTAAAGAACTCTCCCCCTCACAGAGCTGCTCTTTTAGAAGCATTAGGTCTAGGCCATCTAATTAACATCACTCCACCTCCCGAAACACAAGTAAATCACGTAGATTTTGATATCCACCCTCAGGGGCAGCCGGACAAGGATGTCGAATTCATTTTGAAATAAGTAAAATGCCCACGAGATCTTTGAGATCGCACTTGAGGTGACCTGACCTTACACTTGCAAGTGTGGGTTTATAATAACTATGTAAAGCGGGCAATGGTTGTGATGGGGCCGCGAGATTAACATAGTCCCTTTCTCTTTCCTCCAAAAACTTGGATATGGAGAAACAAAATTGTTCCCTACTACGAAATACCTTGAGAGGCTATGATAGCCTTAAAGCCACTTCGATAGGAACTATAATACTGCCGGTCACCTTAGGGCCCAAAACCATCTTGACTGAGTTTTATATTATAGATCGGGAAACTAACTATAATATGATCCTCGGCCGACCTTGGATACATCGAATGAAGGCAATCCCTTCCACTTTATTTCAAGAAGTAAGATTCTTGCATCTAGGAAAGGTATTTGTAGCCAAAGGCGATCCAAAACCTTTCGATTTACACCTAGCTGATTTAAAGAAAAGACCAAGGGTGCACTCAGAATTTGAACTTCCAACAAACCAACTTAATAAACCCTCTGACCCAAAGCCAGAGGAAAAGTTGGTACCTACGACGGATCTTGAAACTACCAGTATAGCCAAAACAATTCCAACCCCTAAAGATAAAACTAAAGAAACAGTATCATTAGGGACTACTGCGAAAATCGTTGAGTTGATAGAACAAGATTCACCAATGTTCTTACCATTCGATTCAGTAGGCATAGGATTTTCCCTAGGTGTTGGTTCCTTGCCAGTCAGAAGATCTCTGTATGGTAGAAGTAGAGTGCAAAGCGCAACGAGATGCCCCCTGACATCTATACTCCCGGCTAAGTATTGGACTCTCCATTTCGATGGAGCTAAATGTCGTTATGGAGCGGGCGGGTATAATTCTTACTTCGCCGAGGAGAAAGTCCTCCCATTCGCTTTTAAATTAAACTTTGAATGTACAAACAACGGCTGAGTATGAAGCCCTCCTCCTTGGCCTTACCTTAGCCAAAAGAATTGGTATTGATAACATCAGAGTCCTGGGAGACTCGCAATTAGTGACAAACCAAGTTTCTGAAGTATATGAAACTAAAGCCGAACATTTGCAACTCTACAAAAATGTTGTATTAGATTTAAGCAAGGCGTTTAACTTTATATCCATTGAAGCAATCCCTCGAGAGAAAAATCTTCTCGCCGATTCAATAGCAACCTCAGCATCACGTTTTACTCCAAGCAATGAGTTAAAGATACCCAGTTCACGGTGTCCATTCGTGATGAACCATTGATAAAAATAATGACAAATCCTCTTTCAAGCGGAAGTGAATCTACCATCCTAGACCATGTTGGAAATGATGCGGCTACTTTGGATTACTTAAATGCCTATGCAGCACTACATCTCTCCTATCACATGCTAGATTTATCCTTGATTCCACATTCGTCTTCCTACTTCGGAAATCCGTGCGGATCTTCCCTCACAAATGGAACCTAGCATATACGTAATAGAAAATGGGGATGATCTAGATTTACCTCCAGCACCACCTGAGTTCGAAGAGGGTAACGCCTCTTTGATCGAAGAAACAATCGATGTCAACATCGGGACAGAAGATGAACCAAGAATATTGAAACTAGGTTCTTCGTTAACCCAGAAGAAGTGGAAATACATACTCGAGATCCTCGAAAAGAACATCGAGAAGGCATTTGCATTTAATTACTGAGGAGATGACGAGAGTCGCACCCCACATTGCGGTGCACAACCTCGTCACTAGATCAGATGCAAAGCCAATTAAACAAAAATCAAGACCCATGAAGCCCAAAGTAGCTCTCATGGTAAAAGAGGAAGTAATAAAACTCCTTCAGGTAGGATTCATCAAGCCAGTTGACTACTCCCAATGGGTATCTAACATCGTTCCCGTTCTCAAGAAGAGCGGAAAGATACGCATTTGCATAGATTTCGAGACATCAACAAAGCGTGTCCTAAAGGCGATTTCCCATTACCATCCATAGCGTTATCGTTGATGCAGCGGCTGGTTTTGAACTCTTGTCTCTCATGGATGGATTCTCGGGATCTGACAAATCAGAATATCGAGCAAGATCAAGCTAAAACCACGTTTATAACTCCTTGGGAACCTATTGCTCTGTTGTTATGCCATTCGGTCTCAAGAATGCGGTGCTACGTACCCAGTGGCCATGACATACATATTTCACGATCTAATTCATAAAATCATGGAATCTTACGTAGATGACTTATTGGCTAAAGCTAAGAAGCGTTGTGACCATCCGAAGTACTCGCGTCATTCTTTCACGTTTAATAGAATACGGAGTCACGCTAAATCGAGAGAAATGCGTCTTTGGTGTAACGGGAGGAAAGCTCTAGGTTACATCATATCATCACGAGGATTGATGTTGATCGACCAAAATTTCGGGCTGTCCTCGAAATGGTTCCACCTTGGTGAATGCGGAATCGAGTCATTTCTCGGAAAGCTAGGTGCGATCGGAGATTTATCCGGACTTAAGCTTCGCCATTCATCAATCAACAATTTACTCAAGAAGGACTATAGCATTGATTGGGTGAAGATTGCAGATGAAGCTTTTGATGCGGTTAAGCGTTTTTATTATCACCACCTACGCTAATGCCACCTAATTTGGATCACCGTTAATCCTATATTCGCGAGCTACGATGTCTCGTTGGCTTGTATGTTGGCCCGAAGGCGATAAAAAGAGCGTGTGATTTATTTCATTAGCGAACAATTGCTCGACTATGAAACACGCTATACAGGCGAACGAGAATGCCTTGCCATAGTCTTTTTGCTACTAAACGCCTAAGACATTATATCTTTGAATCGAAAGCGAAGGTCATGGTAAAAACGGACCATTTACGGACTTTTCTCACACAAGGTCCTTATCTAAAAATTTGGGCGTTTTATAACCTTAATGGGAGAGTTCGAATTAACATTTGTAAATCAGAAGTCGGTTAAAGGACAAATCATCGCGGATTGGTTAGCTGACAACCCATTAGACGGAGGCGATCTAGTAGATTTAGACTTTCCAGATGAATGCGTATACTACATTGAAACACGACCCGCTATCTCTGAGTGTCCTTGGTACACTGACATCGTTAATTATATCATGGACCATACGTACCCGGAGGCAGTTACACATAACAAAGAAGGCGGTTACGCATAATCGTAGCTAAATATGTCATTATAGAGCAGGTGCTCTATCGAAAAGCATTCGATGGAATGCTCTTAAGGTGTGTCGACACAGAAGAGTCCAAGAGGATTCTCCATGAATCCCACAGCGGTATATGTGGAGGCCACTTCGGTGGCCATGCCACCGCTCGAAAAATACATCGAATGGGCTATTTCTGGCCCACTCTAGAACATGACGCGATAGAGTTTGCACGCAGGTGTCATAAGTGCCAAGAATTCTCCCACGAGATCCACATGCCAGCACAAGCTCTGTAACCAATCGCTACTCCATGGCCCTTTTCTACATGGGGTCTAGACTTAATAGGGAAATTCTCTCCCTCATCCACAGACGGCCATAATTTTATAATCACGGCCACTGAATATTTTACCAAATGGGTGGAGGCCATGCCTCTTACTCTTTGTGCACAGTTACTGTGATCGCAAGTTCATTTTGAACCAAATCATTTTGCAGTACGGTATCCACAAATCATTATCTCCGATAATGGAACTTCTTTAAAAATGAAGAAGTTCGTGAACTATACGATAAATTTAAGATAAGCCATCATACGGCTTCCTTGTATTATCCCAAGCCAACGGACAGGTGAAGCGACAAACAAAAACTTTGAAAGCCATTCTCCTTAAAGCGGTGAAAGAAAACAAGCGAGATTGGCATTTGAAGTTATATCCGGCCTTGTGGGCCCACAGAACCTCAATAAGAACACCAGCGGGAGCAACTCCTTTCTCGCTAGTATTTGGGGGCGAGCGGTTCTCGCTTGAGGTTGAAATACCCGAGTCTCGCATTTCACTACTGAGGATTACGGATGAAGACGCTTACGAGAGAAGCACGTCTTTCCCGACTAGAAAGCCTAGATGAAACTAGGTTAGATCTTTGAGCAGCGTGGCATAGAGCTTATCTTTGACCGAATGTGCGGCGGTATAACAAGAAGGTCTATGAATGCGACATATACGAAGGTGATCTAGTTCTAAGACTAGACAGCTAGGATCGATAAGAAGACCGGTGAAGGAAGGAAATTCCGGCCCAAATGGTTGGGCCCATACCGAGTCATGAAGGACTATGGAAATGGTGCATACCTCTTATGTACGTTAGAAGGTGAGGAGTTTGGCGAAACAGTCAATTCCCTGCACCTCAAACGTTTCTACGCATAAGCAGCTAACGCTACCTATATAGCTATCTACATTGCATTTTCATATAAATTAGGATCATTTTGTCCATTCGTTTCTTACACAAATTGTGATCAAGGAGTCTATTCTCAAAGCAATTCATTACAAACTCATGATGTTGTTGGCACAAAACTTTCTAATCATATCTCTCCATTTTCACGATATCATCAATCACTTCAGAATCTTTTATCAAATAAAATCAAACATGATGAAGTCTTAACGGTAACCATACCAAGATCTGCAAGTTTGTTCTCGCTTTGATTTCTTCTTAGGATAGGTGTCTTGCCTATGGTCTATTCTAGAAGCTTCATGGTGTCACATCTATCCCATATATACATCTCTTTGGAAATAAGCATATATTGACATTTTACTCAAAAAGACAAGTCAAAAAGTGATTAAAGCAGAAAATTTTATTTTACACATTTCCTTGCCCCCCTGACCTTCGGTGATGAGCTTGCGTCTCTCTTACTAGTGACGTAGGGTTGGGAAAGGATGGAAATGCCCTTACTACCTATGCCTTGCCCACGGTGATAAACCCACGCTTCTTACTAGTAGCATGGGGCAAAGTGTAGGGGGTCCTCTTGACAAAGCAAACGTTAAAAGGTCATAAACAAACTATTCAAACTTTGAGTCAAAAATGAATGAATCAGATATTCAAAATTCCAAAAAGAGTTAAAAATCCTAAAAACCCAGATTTTGTCTACTATGTGGCCATCTACGGGTCTAAGTCTGGATAAACCGCAAAGCAAGTTGCATCCAAAACTATGAAGTCATTCGGGTGGAGTAAGCTTGTAGTTTTCAATTTGGTTCCACAAAGCTTCGTCTATCTTTCATCACTATCATTTCACCATATTTCATAACTTGCGCCCTTCTTGGCTCTTGGTGATGAGCCCTCGCATCTTACTAGTTGCGTGGAGTTAGGAGTGGGGCAAGTTAATCTATTCATCATACTGGTTATTTTCATCACTTTGCCAAAACAAACATGAGGTATCCAAATTGCTCACGAAGCTAAGATTTAAGATCACAATATATCTGATATCATGTATCGGCATCATGAAACACAAAAAAGAAAGCAAGCATTTGCATCATCATTCTCCATTGCATACATATAAAAAAAAGCATATAAAACATACATCGTAGTATACGAGAAATTTGGAAAGCAGAAAGGAAAACACGGTGACAAGTTTTGATCCAAAAAACGAATGCATATATATAAATAATCAATGTTTATATCTGATGCCATCATGCTCTAGGCATGGTCAAAATGCTCAAAGAGCCGTGATATACAAAAGAATCTATAGTACAAAAAGCGCATAGGAGCCAAGTAGTCTCTCGGCCCCTGCGTGACCCCTCGAAGGTGCGCGCCCTCGCCTAGGGCTCTCGGCTACGCTGTTGGCGCTCACGAATGCACGGAGGGCTCGGGGTCCCAGAGGGCAGCCGCGGTCTCGCCACGAGAATGGCTCCTCATAAGGCGCTCGGCTGTCTATAGCTGCCGACTCTGTGCGGAGAGTCGACACCATCACGGCCACGTGCCGAAGGGAGCGAAGGCGTCGGTATGCCTGCCCGGCTGCTTTGAGGGCTCCCCGGCATCTACGAGATAGCTCCGCGCGGGTCCTATCCATGGGGATCATCAGGGAATCGGTGCATACCCTGCGGATCAGATCCCGCCACTCGTCGACAGTCTCTGCAAACAAAGAGAAAAATGAATAGAAACTAGACAAGAGGCTAAAAGATACAATATCAAAACACAAGGAGAAATAGCAATTAAAACAAATCCTAAACTAAACAAGCATTGAAAGGAAGAAAGGATAACTTACTCGGATCACCGGGCCTCAGATGGGTCGGCTGAGGGCGGCACCGCCGAGATGCCCATTTGCCGGCGAGGGCTGCTCTGTAGTAGGAGCAACATGACACCCATGACGGACTCATCCTCTCCACCATGGCCCTAGGAGAGTGGCTCCTCTGAAACTAGAGTCTCTCTCTCTGCACTCTGCTCGGCCCTCTCTGCTGCATGATGTCCTGAGTGTCATACCACTCAGGATCACTGTCATCCATCTGCTCCTCCGATCCTCCCTCTGTAAACTCCTCAGAATCGGAGTCAATATCTATGGGGTCATCGCTCTTTGTGAGCGGGACCCCTTGTGCAATCTGAAGCAAAGGTGCAGGCGCACCGGCTCTCCCTCTAGCCGAACTATCCTCCTGGCTGCAGTGATAGGAGTGCGGGAGTAATCCTTTGTCCAACCACGGCCTCTAGGCCCCCTCAGCCTCGCGGGTGATCTATAGGGTGGTGCCCTTTGGGGAAGCATGCCCGTATATGGTAGGCCAAACTGCTGAGGAACCCTGCGAAAGGATGTACCTCCACTCGTCCCACGCGGTCGATAAGCTGCCCTGTGGTGGAGCAAGAAATCAATGTAAGAGTCTCCTCTCCCCATATACCGGCCATAAGCTGGTACGGTGTCGCCTCCATGTCTGCTGTAGTAAGAGAGGCAACTGGCTGGTGAGGTGCTCTAAGCACCGACATATCTGTCCATCTGGCTGCCCTCACAGCCCCGGGATCTGCCACCTCCACGCCTCTGCCATAGGGGATAAAACGCTCATACACCCAACTCATGACTAGAGTAGGGTGGCTCAAAGACTGTCCCTGTAGACGGACCACCCTGTATAAATCATGGTAGGTGGTCCCCAGAATATCTGCGCCCCAGGCGTATATCCGGCCATGCCCCTCTATCTGTGCAATGATGGGGGCCCAGCAGTATAGTAAAGTATCCCCTCCCTTGTCCCGATCAGCCTCGAGGCAAGGATCCCCATGATAGCCTGTCGAAATACGGGGATGGGCAAAGAAGGAATGGATCGAACTCTCACTCCCTTCTTCGACCCCGTGGAGATGGCTGCATCCCCCATGTAGCCTGCCCACTGTGCAATCTGTGCTCGGGACCCTGCCGTCTCCAGTGTGAGTCTCCTCCCGATGATCGGGACCCCCAGGATACGGTAGACATCCTCCAAAGTGATGGTCCACTCACCACGGACCCCTGGCAGTCGGAAAGTGTTCCGATCTGCATCCCAATATGAAAACAAGTCACAAAGTATGTGACTGGATGGTGTGACATGGGGCACGCGTGATATACACAATATGTCGGCCCTCTGTAATGTATCCTCCTCATCCTGAGAAAGGGCATCCAATACCCCCGAAAGCCAATCACACTCTCTCTCTCGGCTCCATCTGATATACTCCTCCCTCGCTGCATACACCCGAAAACACACAAAAGCAGGGCAAGTTAGTATCGAATAATACCAAGAGAATCATAAAACATATAGAAGTGCAAGAAAATACAAGTGCAATCTCAAAATAAGTTCTTTTGCATTCTGTGCAAAACCGCCGCCCTGAGCAGGGAGGCGGTTTGTAACCACGCTGCCTTGAAGGCGGCGGTCGTGTCGCCACCTATCACTGATGGCGGCGGCGTCGTGTACGCCACGCCCGGCCGGCGGCGCGGTCGTGTCGAAAACCCGCGCGGGTTGTTAACCCCAAAAAGCCCAAAATGAGCAAAAATAGACCATTTAAACTAAAAATGGAGCCTACCCAGTAGGCGCCCCCCCTAGGTGGACCTTTTGAACCTAACATTTTCAAAAATAACCCCCATTATGACGAATTTAGCATTTCAATTTTAAAGGGGGAAAAACACAAAATGGAAGAAAACCGACTTTGTGATCATTTGAGGTCGGTGTTCCGCTCGTGGAGGCATGATCACGATCTCGCTGTGAACGTTTTGACTCTACTCGCGTGAGAAACCGTCACCGTGGGTCCCAGAGCTCAAAATCAATCAAATCGACTCGCGCAAATGAATAGGAAAATGGGCCCACTTTCATATATATATCGTTCTATTTCGTTTTAAAATGACTTTTCGCTAGGTTTGGAGCGCTGATGGAGGTAAGTTTCTATCCCCGCACGAATGGTACGTTCTCCTTCCCTATTATTTTAGCGTTTATCTTCCAAGTTATTGTATCTATCTGCACTTGAGCTCTCTTTTCATTTTGCAGGTAGCGGGAATTTCGGATGGCGTCATTTCAACACACGGACGAGTAAGGTATAGCTTCTAACTCCCCATTTCGGGACTGCCATACTCGGACCCAACGTTTTATGCCTCTTCATGGCTAAAACGCTTCTCAGAGGCAAATATATGCGTACCCAAAATTGTAAAGTCTTGTCTTGCCCGAGCGAGTGTAACAAGTGCCCGATGATGATACGGGTCTCCTCACAAGGTGTTCGGGATCGGAAAATCCCTCGGAGTATGCGTTAACATCCCGCATGCCCGCTTAGCCCCGCGCCCTTTGTTTTCCCCTTTTTCCCTCTTTCCTTGGCCTCTTGACCTTGGTGAAACCGCCGCCGCCCGGGGTGCTGCAGGCAGGCGGCGGTCTGCTGCCGCCGCCACCTTGGCGGAGCGGCGGTCTGATCTGCGCATTTTCAGAATGCTCTTTTGACGCGACTCGCGTGAAATATCACGATTCACCAGCTTTTCTTTGCCGACTTGAGCATGCATTTATGTTTTTGGTCCCCTGGAATAGTGTTTTTCCTTTGTTTATTGTTTAGGAGTTCAATTTGGTTTTGGTTTTGAGTGTTGGAATTCTATAAATGCATAGCTTGTCTTTGAGGCAAATGGCCACCATTTTTTTGTTAGAGTCTTCTGATTTTTAGTGGTTTGGTCTGTTAGCTTGCTTAGGATTGATAGCATAGTTCATTTCATACTTGGTTAGTATTGTTCAGCTGTTGGTAAGCCACAGACCCATCTTGTGCAGGCAGTCGTTGTTATCTCATCCCAATCCAGTTAGAAGCTTGCCCTTAAATTTCTCTTTGCGTTGTAGATTTGTTTTATTGTGTCTTGGAGTTCTTAGTTCAATCCATTATATGCCTAGTTAGCTTTATTCAGCTGTTGGTAAGCCACATATCCAACTTGTGCAAGCAGTGTCTTTATTTTATCCGATCCATTGGAACAGAATAGCTTAGGAAGCCATTAAAGTTGCAGGTTTTGCTCTTCGTATAGGATAATTCTGAGTTACGGTCGCTTCATGTTGCATGACTCATGAGTAAAATCCAGCTAGGAATCGCATAAGCCAAGCTCTGTACTCTTGCTATCCCTCTCCTACTCGCATTCTCGATGCTGCATTACTAATTTGTCCTTGTCCCAAAATCTACTCTTATCGGTCTTTAGCATTACACGCTTTTACGGATCACGTGAACACGAAAGAAGCGAGGAGATCATGCGGGGACGAGATCACATACACCATCGGATTCGCCAGCATTACTGCGGAGTCCGGGTTTTAAATTTCAAAGTTCTAGTGATTCATATCAAATAGAGTAGTTAATCACTTTATTTCATTTCATTCTATTCTCGACATTGCGGGGAAGTTTGTGGGGATTGATAGTTTTAAGAAACTATGATTCCTCCTCACTTGAGGTAGGATCGAGAATCTTTGCGATAGATTAGACAAGGCTATTTTTTTATTTAGAATAATTCTACAAATCGCACGGGCAAATAACTACACTCGGTTATCTTATGCATTTTAAATTATTGTTTAGTTATTATTTCTAGATATGCTTAAAATAGTTTGCTTTCCTTAAAATTATTAAAATTTTCTTAGAAGAATAAAAGTTATCTGATTAGATTTATTTCACATAGTTAGAATTTGTTTCATTCTGATTAGATTTGCATTTTGTTTCGTATGACAATCACGGGACCTCAAGAGCCCGGGAATATATATTTGAGCCAATCGTGCCTCGGCCCAAACCTAGTCACAATGATAGTTGACATAGACCAAAATCTCGGGATACAAGTATTCCGAACAACCATAGATTTACAAGCGATCGAGTTCTCGGTTAAGAGGATTAAACATAGAAAGACGACCGAGCACATGCGTTTTGGTCAAGTCGGCCAAACTTCTGATTACCTAGAAATAGATATAGATACCAACTTAAGAA
>CM031238.1:77770472-77821371 GCA_018340775.1 Taxus wallichiana var. yunnanensis
TAATCACTTTATTTAATTTCATTCTATTCTCGACATTGCCAGTGGAAGTCAGGGGATTGATAGTTTCGAGAAACTATGATTCACTCCTCACTGAGGTAGGATCGAGAATCTTTCCAGAGATTAGACAAACTGCTTTATTTAGAATAATTCTACAAATCGCATGTGCAAATAACTACACTCGGTTATCTCTGTCATTTCAAATTATTGTTTAGTTATTATTTCTAGATATGCTTAAAATAGTTTGCTTTCCTTAAAATTATTAAAAATTTTCTTAGAAGAATAAAAGTTATACAATTAGATTTATTTCACATAGTTAGAATTTGCTTCGTTACAGTTAGATTTGCATTTTGTTTCGTATGACAATCACGGGACCTCAAGAGCCTAGGGAATATATATTTGAGCCAATCGTGCCTCAACCAAACCTAGTCACAGCAATAGTTGACATAGACCAAAATCTCAGGATACAAGTATTCCGAACAACCATAGATTTACAACTGATCAGTTCTCAGTTAAGAGGATTAAACATAGAAGATGACCAAGCACATGCGTTTTGGTCAAGTCAGCCAAACTACGATTACCTAGAAAACATCCACATGACTCGTAAAAGGGCTCTAAAGAGAGCAAAAATTTAGGTGTGATCCTCTAGTTCCATCAGCCAGACGCTAGAGACACCCTCGTAGATATAGATACCAACTTAAGAATCCAGGTTGCGAGAACGCCTGTAAGGTATTCTGAGAAGATTGCACAACTATTGGTTCTAAACATAGAAGCTGAGAAAGCATACAATTACTGGATACTAGGGATTAGAACTTGATCCCGCATATGACCATAACAAAGGACCGCAACAACTAAGAGTCCATGGTTGTGATCACAGATCCCACAGCCCAACGAATCCACAAGTCAGTTAGACATAGACACTAGCCTACGCATCTTGGTATTCAGGTCCACTCCACTTCCACCTGTCATCATCGAACAACTGTCCTTACTAGATATAGCGGCTAACGAAGCTAGGGAATTCTGGACTAGGCCAGAAAATCATCCATAGAGTCAATTATATTCATCATCCACTATATGACCTTATCGGGAGATATACACGAAACAATCCCAGGTCATTTTCCACGTATTCCGCAACCCATAGATCGAATCACGCCAGAGCTCGATATTGATTGGAGCCTTCGAGCAGTCATCCTTGCTGATCGATCTATCACACCAGTCCAAGTTAGAAGGGCCTTCTTTGCCTTAGATTCGCAAATTCCACTAGTGCGTGTCGAAGACATTAGACTGCCTAACTAGTTTGTCTGCATATTCTACCCCCACCGGCTGTCTCGGCACGACCTCGGGAGGTCGGGTACGTGGAAGAGTTACTTGTTGATTCTCACGCCGCCTTTGCCGCTTTTCCGACGACGTACAAAATTGGTGAACCTAACGTGAAACAAACAACTATACACTTTAAATTTCCAAAACCATTGACAAAACACATAAAACTTTTTATACACAAGCATGTGGATCAAAATCATCATCTATATATATATATCAATATTTCAAATATACAACTTGCCTGATGGGGTCCTCTGTGATCTCAACATAATACAAAGCTAGCACGCAGCTGCAATCACTCGAAATCTCGACTCGGCTCGCAGGCCGGTCTCTCATGTCAAAAATATACTCGGCTCACAGGCCGGTATCAACTATACAACCTGTACTCAGCTCGCAGGCCGGTATATACAACAAGAATGAATAAATGAATCATATGTGGGCACGCAGGCCTCTATATACATACCCGGTTCGCAGACCGGTGTCTATATCCAAAATCCAAAAACCCCTCTCTGCTCCAGGGATATCTCAGCTCTCCCCACCACCCTCAGCCCCTCTCCCTGCTGGTCCCTGTGCTGGCTCTCACCGCCTCCCTGTCACCGACCCACCTGGTGTGGGCTTTGCCCCTTTGGGATCTCTAGCCTACGAGAGGTCTCGGCTCCTGTGCGCGTATATGGCGATAGTCAGCCCGGTACCATTAAGGACATCCTGATAATACCGGGCCTCTGCTCTCGCCTCCATATAACGGGCTTGTGCCACCATGGCTGCTGGGGCTGGTCCCCGACTCCTAATAACAGTGGCCCCCGCCCGCGCGAAAGACACCCGTGCTCGTGGTGGCACTCTATGCACTCGCGCTTTATGCTTAGTTGGCACTGCGCAGTGCCTCACAAGCACTGTGGCTACGTTGGTGCTCGTGGGCCGATCTTTGGTGCTCGGGCCGTGCCTCGAGCTTGTGCTGGGCTAGCTGCCTCGTAATACCCCCGATGCTGTGCAGCAGTAGCAAACTACCCTCGTAATAACTACACTGGCCCCAGGAGGCGGTCCCTCTCTCGTTGTAATAGCCGCCAATCTGGTGCAGGTGCCGAAGCTATCTCTAGCTACTCTCTCGACACGCCCACCAAACCAAAAATGAACCCGTGCACCCGGCCGTCATCCACTATATCATCTACTAGCCTCTCGCTACCCAATCTAGGTCAACGGGGTGCGGAGCCGAGCAGGTGGGGCCTCTACATCATCCCTCCTAGACTTATGGGAAGGGAGGTGGCTCATCCTGTCGCAGCCCAAATGCCGCCGAATCCTCTCTAGGGGTATCCGCTCATGCTCTCCCGGCCTCCGTCCTACTATCCGGTAAAGTATACTAGATCCAACAGATCTCGTGCTTTCTGCTCCTCCTCGGGCCGATGGCCTCGTAGAGCCTCCATACAATGTCTGGCAGCGATAAGCCCTCTAATATATGCTCCGTAGTAGGCTACGCCCCATCCTCGCGAGCACCGGTCGTGGCGGCTCATGACCCCAACCACCTCTCGAAAGCCATATCTCGTATATAACTTGTGGCCCTAGCTGGCTTTGGGCAGCCCTACTGTCATATACATATGATGTGCTCATATGCCCAAAGATGTAACAAAAATGTGGAGCAAATCCCAAATCACCTCATCCGACGATAACCCTGAGTTCAAAGCTTCATGTATACCGCATCGAGATATATCGGTGCCTGTGCATAACACGTATGCTCCTCTACCATCTCGTGCAATACTCCCATCAAATCCCGTGGGAAGCAGCCTCCTTCTGAGTCCAGGAGGACGAAGCACGTGATACCTATCATCATCAACACGACAAGCCGTGTCTCATGTTTATGGGCGCGATACATGTCCCCATAGGTAATGCTCGCGCTATGATAAGTCAATAATGCGGTGCGCATCCCTAAATACCGCAGAATGCTATCCATAGCCGTCTCTCGCATCTACCGAATACTACCTCCCCTACGATCGGTAGTCTCGTGGATGCGATACACATCCTCCAGTGGTAATAGTCATCTCTTCAGGGGGAGATGGAAAACGTTGGTTCGCCGGATCCCATCTCTCAATGAGGGCAACCATAAGGATATGGTCCTCTCCACATGCCTCTATACCACTGGAGTACGCCGAGTCCCACCTCGTGCATAATGGTCCAATGTGCTACATGATACATGTGGCCACATCCGTCTCTAATAAGCGGGGGCATCCGATCCCGCATCGTCACCGACGACTGCCGAAAAACCAACCCACTTCATTAGACCCACCCTTTACAAAAATAACTACTTTAACCCTCTATACCCCCTTTTACCCACCCGACCACACCCCGAATCTATAACACACATCTACACCCACCTATCTTACCCTAAAACATCTACGATATCCCCTTTCCTATCAACCCTACCCCCTCCCTCTTCACCCCAACCAACAACCACACAACCAAACAACAAAACAACAACCAACAACAACAACAACAACCAAACAACAAAACAACAAACAACAACCAATAACAACAACAACAACCAAACAACAAAACAACAACCCAAACAACAACAACCAAACAACAAACAACAACCCAAACAACAACACCCAAACAACAACAAACAAACACAAACCCAAACAACATCAAACAAACACAACACACAACACAACAATAAACAACAACCAAAAACCCAAAACAACAACAAAACCAAACAAAAATAAATAATCCTAACTAATGACCGGTACCGGTCACCCTTGACCACCACCGGTCCCCTACAACACATGCTATACACCGGCGCCGGTCGACATACGACCGACGCCGGTCTACCAACAACCCACTATGCCCGAAAATTTTGTGACCGATGCCGGTCGCCTAGTGACCGACATCGGTCACTGTCCATGGCCGGAGCCAAACCCGACGCGGCCCCCAAAAACCCATTTTTGACTATTTCTACCCTTATACCCATTGGAAAACCCTACAAACCTACCCACCCTACCGTTTTAGCCTAACTAACCCACCTACCCTCTCCATTTTTCAAACAACTTCAATTTATTCATTATTTTATTAAAAACTTGGATTCCTACCCAAAACCCAAATCTAGCTTAAAAACATTAAATTCACATAATTAGAGGTTTAGAACCTACCGGTACGACTACACGTCATCGTGGTGGGATAGGTGGTGGTGGTCCAGCTGGTCCAGCACCTCCTGCTCCTCCTGGCTGTGCCATGGCTATAAATCTCCTTTCTTTGGGTCCTCCACCAATCAAATTCTGCCTCCTACTCACTGGGGTCTACCAACCACTCACTTCTCCACTCAAATAATGCCACCTCAGCTGACAAACTCACCAATATCACTAAAACACCTCAGACAACTAAATTTGGTTTTCAAATTGACACTGTGACAATGACAGGCCGTATTTTTCTTTTTATAGGTTTTTGACCTATAACCGATATCGGTTATATTGTGCCCTAAACCACCGGTATCGGTCATCTAACCGATACCGGTCATAGCTAACCGATATCGGTTTTAATACCTTTTTCACCACAATTTCTGCCCTTATTCACCAATCTCCCTTTCTCACCACATCACCTAAACCCTCCTTTGCTACAAAGCCTTTTTTGACTTCATTGGCCACATTCACGGCCGCACCCAACCAACAAGGCCCGACCCAAGGCCGCAACCAACCATTTGGCCACGACCACGGCCGCAACCAACCAATCAGGCCCGACCCAAGGCCGCCACCAACCAATCAGGCCCGACCAAGGCCGCCACCAACCAATTAAGCCTCGACCAAGGTCAGAAACCACCCATTTGGCCCGACCCAAGGTCAGAACCAACCATCAGGCCCGACCCAAGGCCGCAACCACCCATTTGGCCCGACCCAAGGCCGCAACCAACCATCAAGCCCTACCCAAGGCCGCAACCAACCAATCAGGCCCGACCCAAGGCCGCAACCAACCATTTGGCCCGGCCCAAGGCCGCAACTAACCAATCAGGCCCGACCTAAGGCCGCACCACTTAAATACCTCACCCAAAACCCACAAATTACAATTTTATCCACCCATCATGTAGCTTTTTGTTCAATCGAGCTCACCTGTTTCGTGTTTTAGCATGATTAGGGTACTTGATTTGATCAGTCGACCAACTTTGCCTAGACCGAGACCATGATGTTTATCTCAACCAAACCAACCATTTGGTACTGCCGAACATGCCTAAAACATTCATGTACCTTACCCATTATATCCCCTCGGAGCTACTTCCTATGCTTGGATACCGTGGTTATATCACCCTTGTTTGGATAAACTATCATCCTTTGCCTATGAATTGCTTGTTTGCTCTTCAAATCATGTACCCGGTTACACTATCGCATTTCAACGTGCGTGCCTCGCTTCCTTGGACCTACCCCACCATCTTACCATCATCTCAACACCATTTACCCTTTATCAACCCTATCCCTGATTTCACGCTACCTCAATCTATGATAGATTTGAGGGGGATTACCTATACCCTTAACAGGAGTAACCACTTCTTATTATTGTCAATGCAACTTTACAAGACAAGCTACACGACAACAAGGGGCTAATGTAGACACCAAATTTGTGTCTTACGACCCCCCGTGCCCCACATCTCATTTCGCAACCTAACCTCATCACCTAAAACTTACACAATTATTTATTAATTACCTTATAATTAATAAATCCACATCTCCAAACCTACCACCTCATTTCACCACCTCATCATGACCTAGTCCTAACCCTAAACTAACCTAATAAAGACCTATAACTTGGTCTACATCCACACCCATGATTAATTACTCCTCACCCGCACCCAAAACCAACCTCATAATGACTTGACCAAGCCCACAACTAATCCCTTGGGAGAAAAGGAGGGAAAGTTGGCTATTTTACTAAAAATAGCCCACCTTGACTAATTGATATCGGTTCCTACTCGACCACCGTCGGTTACGTAATCGCCATCGGTTCCCTGTAAATGACCTCCCCCAACCAAAAACAAAGGGTTGGATTTTCATTGATCGAAACCGGGAATTGATTGGAAGGATCGGGAATTCACTTGGCCGAGCAGAGACAAGTGAAGGAAAGAGAAGAGTTTGCAGAGGAGGACATCAAGCCCAAGACTGCAACTGAGTAACCAGAGCCCAGTGACACTCATCTCAGCATTGGGAGAGAAGATAGCTCATCTTTGATTGTCTCGATCATCCTACCTGAGCCCTGCCTTCGTTATCACAGTCCTTGAACCTGTATCTTCATCAGGAACTAGTAAGTAGTGTCTTACACGTTCTTTTAATAGCATTTCTTGGATTTCTGAATCACAGTAATTACAAGTCTATTCCTAGATCTACTACCCGGTAACACCCTCCATCTAACTGCCATTCCTCTACCCCTACATTACCCCCAAGAATAGTCCCCATACTCTCTGAGTCTTCTCCATCACCCCATCACCTATCCCCAATCATTTACCAGCCTTATAAACACCATAGCCACCTTATTGCCAACCTTCACTAAAAGCCCCTAAAACCACTACCCCTACCGATATCGGTTAGCAGAAACCGGTACCGGTGACAGTGACCGGCATCGGTCACTGTGATTCAAAACCAAAACTAGCCCTTTCCTCTATTGTTTTAACAAGGCAATTAAATTGTAATTTGGCAATAGCTTCTTTGTTAGAATTTGTGTTAATTCATATTAGCAGGGGAACCGACCACCTTCGAAAGGAAGTTTAATACTTCTCAAGGCCCAAGGCAGTTCCCTCATTTATTGTCTAATTAGAATCGGTGGTCTTGTATTCTTACTTGCAGTAGTCCTTCCCGCATAAAAAGGAGTTCTTTGAAATCGATCCGATCTCTCTCTACGGACGCGCACACCCTCTCAACATTCAACAGTATTCCTCCTAGCCCTAACCCTTATCTGCTTCTCAAAGGAATGAAAGGATAGAAGCAACTCTATTCTAGGAATGAAAGCATTTCTATGTGAAACACCGGCATACATTACCCGATGCCACATTTGCCTCCTTGTCTTTCCCGTTGTTTCTTCTTATCCCGAAGCTCCCAACAATCCTTTTCAGTATGCCCAGATTTTCTACAAGCATGCTAGCATACTATCTTGCTTTTGGATTTTGACCTTGCCCGATCCTTTGGTTTTTCATGGTTTCCTCTATTCTTCTATCTCCTCTAGTTTCCACTTTCAAAGCATTCCCTAAAGTAGAATATTCACTAGAGCTTTTCTTCACATTTCCTCACTTAGAATCACCCCTACAAAGATCCTCAAACTTCAACTTTGAGTTATTTGAACCGAGTTGCTTACCGCCATTACAGTGCTATTCTAACTTTTAGGTAAAGAGCATGTGAAATTAATAAAGCCCTAACTTCTTCATCAAATTCTATTGAACCCAAGCTAGCATATTCAAAACCGTATTGAAATCATTTAAATGATCTCACATCGAACTGGGCCTCGGACATCTTCATATTAAACAACTTTTTCATTAAAAATATCTTATTAGAGGTAGAGGGTTTTTCATACAACTTCCTTAATGCATCCATCGATCTTTTATAGTCTTTTCCTTTGAAACATTAAATAATACGAAGATGCAAGACACACCGGATTTTTCCAAGTGCCTTCTGATCCAACAAATCCCATTCCACATCTGTCATACTCGAGGGTTTGTTCACCTTCTTAGACAATGGAGTATAAAGATCCTTCTGATAAAGGTAATCTTCCATCTACATCTTCCAAAGACTGAAATTCTGCCCATTGAATTTATCAACCCTAGATCTTCCATCATCTGCCATAGCTCCCACTCAAGTTAAAAAATTTCCTTACGCTTCAACACTTCAACAAACTAAACCAGGCTCTGATACCAATTGTTAGGGAATAAGGGATAAAATATGCGAATAATCCCTTATAGAATCGCAACAATAGAAACTAATATGCAGAAAATATTACAGATCTCAAATAAAAGTGTAGAATAAATAACACAACATAGAGAGACAAGATTTAACATGGTTCACCCAATTTGGGCTATGTCCACCAAGAATCACTTGCTCAAATTTTATTACAAGCCTCCACTCTCTCAATACAATACCAGATCCGTTTGGAGCTATGCTCAACAAACTCTACAGAATTCACACCCAAATTCAAAGCACATCTGCAATACATTTGCTTATCTATCTATCATATGCATAAGACCATATAAATAGACAATTGCTTAAGCAGTTTGATACAAAACCGTGGGTATCAAAACCATGGGCAAAACCGTGGGTATCAAAAAAATGGGTACCGAAAAATCATGGGCCAAAAAAGCCACTTATGAACAAGCTACATTTACCCATTACCCATGGGTTACTAAACCACCCATGAAAATTTGTTTGGGGCTTCGTCCCTAAGACCTCATTGATCGGGGCTTCACCCCCGAATCCTTGACCCGCTCATTGGCGGCGGGACCACCTGTAAAAAAACCCGAGTGTAACACATAGAAGGTGTACCACACTCTAACATGAAAATAGGCTCCACAAACATAACACACATAATTAACACCATTTCCGATGATGCACTCTTGTTTTACAGTTCATTCTTGACTTCTAAGGGGCATGTATAAATGATCCTCATCTCATAAAAACTCATTCAAACTCACTTAGGGGACATGTGACCACTATCAAACTCATTATGTATTCCATTCCATCTCACTCATCCACAACATTCTATATATCTTGGTCACATTTAGTATTGCTTACATTTACTTATTACATGTACAATTTATTACACATGCTAGATAGATATCTTGTATGTCATCATATTTTTCATATACACATGTGCATTCACTTACGTTATAGTTATGATCATAGATTCATTAGATCGATACACGCAAAGCATAGATGCTTGACACAATACCTATTAACAAAGTCCCACATCGGATCTTGAGGGCATCCACTTTTGTACACTACATGTGTTATTATTTCATTTTCCATAGCAAAATACTACATCATATTATACACACTTTGATATTATTTTTATCTCTATAACATACTAATGGGTGCTTCATGTGTAGCATTTTTATTGGAGGTCTATAGAGTTCCATGGTTTCTGTTAAATTGCATTCTCTTGTCTATCATTGATTACCACTGTTTTACAGATTTTTCCTTTATTTTGTGTGCACACTTGTATGATTTTGGCCCAGTCGTTCATTGTCATTGTCTTGTGAGATCGAGAGTGATGTCCAATGTTTAAAACCCTCTTTTTTGGTCTAATTTTTCTTTTACGTGTTTACGCTTTCTTATTGCATATTAGCTTACATCATTTTCTTTTACATGTGTGTTTTCTTTACTTGTAGTAACACTTGTATTCTAGCCACTTTATTTTTATGTTCCTTGGTTTCTACCAAGCACACTCCCTCCCTCTTGTAGGGCACAATTTCAACACATCGATCTGTCATCTTTTGGGCCAAATTCTCCTTAGTGACGTCACATACACCCCAAATGAGGGGGAATCATTTGACTGAATCAATCACCACATACAATAGTCTGATTATAATTCATCACAAAGTTCAAGACGGTATAACAAATTCATCGGGTTTCATCTGGGCTTTGATCTCGACTTGGGTCCTTATCATAGCATACACACTAGCTCCTGCACCACTGATAGTACCGCATGGGTGCCCCTGACCCTTCCTAGATTCCTATGACTAGGGGGTAGTTACACAACATTATTTAGTGCATCATAGTCTACAACACTTCACACAATGGATTTTACAGGGCATACAAGTCCTTAGCACTCAACATACATGCACCATACAACATTTTATACTTTTGCATTGGATCGAATTGGTCAAACCAGATCATATTTTTACACACCATCTACAATGGTGTTCCATACTTCAAGAAGTAGTTAAATGTTGGAGGATGACACTAGACTTTTCTCCCTACACTTATTCTAGTTCTTGGCGCGAGATCACCCCAAAAACTCACACACATCACAACTGGCATGAGATTGCCCAAAAACTTGCTCCTCTACATCATCTACATGATCCTTTCTACACTATTTTCCTCATCATGGATCATGTGCACATGTTCTTTTTCACATTTTCACATTTTACATACTTTCTTACATACTTTTACTTATATCCACATATATTTGACTACTTGTTTGTTCTTCTATTTTACTGAGTCCTTATGGTAAGTGGAAGTTAACATCATTCTACATCAACAACATCAATCACATCAGCATTAACATCAACAAAAGGTACAAAGGAAACATCTAAACATGTGTTTCTACCCTAGGGTCATCATTCATCATCACTTTTTACACTTTCTCCTCTCTAGTTTCCATGCTCCACATTTTTATCACTCCACGCTTTTCCTTGTCTCTTGACATGCTTTCACCATCAATCTACATGGTTATCAGGTACACATATCTTATCTACTTTATGTTATTGAGCATTCACTCAAAAACATAAAGTGGGGAGAATGTAGACACAAAATCACACACTTTGGGTATATATCTAGTCTTGATTGCATACTACTATTCATATGATTCCTAAGTAAGAAAAGTAATAATTAACCCATGTCCTTGGCCATCTTTGCTTTCTTTTTGTTGCCACTTTTGGTCTTACACTCTTTCTAGCTCAGTCTGTCTTTTCACACCTTGACATTTCTCATCTTGGACACCAACACCCAACTAGGACGCTAGTGTTAGGCGCCCCCATCCCATTTGGGACGCCCTAGCATATTTCTAATTTGTTCATATCTTTTGGGTCCTTTCTATCCATTTGAGCATCTTATCTTTTTGGTAGTTGTCCTTTTTGGGGTTAATTATGAAATTCAAGTAAGGGAATCATATAAATATAAAGTTATGTGATCATGAAAAAGGCCCAAACATTAAAAATTAGCTATCATCACCTAAGGTTTTATCCAAAGTCATCTAAAGAGAATTGAAGCATCCATATAGCATCCATTCAAGGGAAAGGGAATAAATTATTCTGCATACACTTCATAGGAGGGAAGTTTATTCTATTCCATGCACACATCTACTTACATCTTCTACATCTAGCTATTTTTCGCTATCAAGTGTGACACACACAAGATCCACCTAGGCACGATTCCACACACAAACACCTAAAACTACATTAGGTCTGAAATGTAGTGCAAGGATCATCGTAAGTTCACTCGTTTGATAGATGAGGATAGTTTGACCCCTCATTTGCATTATTTTATTTTTGGGATTTGATGTACTCTTGAGGGTTTTCGGGTAAATCTTTTTATTACAGTTATCAATAACATTGGTGATCATTGTGTGACATACTAGTGAAAAGAAGAGAAGGACAAGGAGTATATTATGACCCTACGAAGGATATTTCCTAAGGGTTTGAGAAGTCACAAGGGCCCAAATAAGCTTTTTTGTGCCCGTAGGTGCTCCCTATCTATTCCAGTGCCCTAGCCCAAGAAAATCTTCATCTTGCATAGTTTTCATAGGTTATGTATGACACTTCTCCCTCTCTGTTCATTAGGTCAGCACTTTGGCACAATCGATATTTTGTTATGAATTAACTAAGGCTTCATATTATTCTAGCTTAATTGTCTTGGGTTAGATTTATTCTTATTACATATTCATTTTACTACTACATCATATTAGATTCGTGCATCTATAAATCTTATATTTGATTAATCACTTTTATGTCTTCTACATGTGCTCATATTAGTGCACCTCAAGTCTTACCATTACTGGAACCTCTCAAGTTTGATCATAATACTAAGCAACATGACATTCTTCCTGTGCTCCTCAATCACCAATTGATCAATTTTCCACCTACTCATTACTATCCTCCTTATTGGCTTGCCAACTATCAAGGTCTCCCATTTTGCAATTATCATCGAATCAATGGACATAATGAAAATGATTGCTATACTTTAAAACAAAAATCAAGCACCTTGAGCATAAGGGTTTTATTTCATTCACCTGTAAAATATTATGTTATATGCTCATCTTCAAGTGTTACATCTAAATGGGCTCCTAAATATGCTCCTTCTATGACAAATGAGCATCATGACATCACTTCTAATGTTCCTTCTTCCGTAATTCAAGAGTCACCTATCCAATCCAATGTCAAACCATATTCAAAATCATCTACTCCATCATCTCCTCTTACTAAGTCTTCAGACAACACCGCACACTCCAATTAAGTAATATACTCTCAAAATCAGTCCAACCCTTCCTCCTCTCAAGTATTCTATAGTGTTATCAATCCTACATAGGCTACCACCAATTCATTTTGTCAAGAAAACTATTCCTTACATTGATGGCCAAGCAACCTTTCAAACAACGCCATAGATCTTCATCTCTCACACACTTGGGGGTATTGCACTCCCCCTCTTTTAGCACTATTAGTTGTCTCTAGCATCTATTATCATGCTTAACGTGATGTGCTTCATATTTCCTATTTCTAAGTAATCTTACAACACTTGATACATTTTTATCATCATTACCCTATGATGCACTCTAGTTCCATGATTCATACTTGATTGTGGAGGGTATAAATCTAAAATGAAGCTCACACACTACACATTTCATGTTATTCACTTCATGATAAATATTTATAGAATTATATTTTCACACATCATATTTGGGTACATTTATAGGTCCTAAAAGCATATTTGCATTCATATGATTCATAAGTGAGAAAACTAGTAATTGACAACTATCTTTGGCCTCTTTTCTTTGTTTATGGTCTTATTTATGGTCTTTCACACCCTATAGCCTAGTCTAAACTTCATTGATTTATATTTCATGACTCACCGGACAATAGTGCCCAAAAAGGGCACCAACGCCCAGTGCCCTTGACCTCTTTCTACTTTACTCACTCTTTTTGGGATTCTTTTATCTTTTGGGCATCTTATTTTCTTATGGGTCAGCCTTCCAGTTGTCAATTATGAAATTCAACCAAGGGAATCATATAAATATAAAGCTATGTGACCAAAATAAAGGACTAAGCTCTAAACATCTACTATTATCACCTAAGGTTGCATCTAAAGGCATTATAAGAGAATCAAAGGAATCCATATAACACTCACTCAAGGGATAAGGGACTTTATTTTATGCATACATGCATAGAGGGGAAGTTCATTTTTCCATCCACACATCTATTTACATTGGTACATCTAGCTATCATTTGCTATTGAATGCACTTGCACAAGGGCTTCCTAGGGCATAATTATATCACACATGCACAAGAACTACATGGATTCTGAGATGTAGTACAATGTTTGATCCTAATTTCACTCGGTCGGGTGACAACTAAGTTCAATATGACTCACAACATTGTATCTTTTCTATTTTTGGGATTTGATATAGTTTGAGGGTTTTACAGGTCATTATCTCTTTATAGGTTATATGAAAATTTTGCGATCATCCAACAACATATACGTGACTAGTAGCAACTAATAGCGATAACCTTGCACACACCAAAAAAATTAGTTTCTAGCCACTTTCATAGTCATGGGTGCCTAATATAGGACTCAACACCTGGCACCCCTAACCCGATCTATGTTCCCCATTCCATGTATATCCGATAGCTCCATAATTTATTGTGCATAGTTGCAAAATTATTCCCTTCCTATTTATTAGTTTCTATAGTCTGCATAACCCTAGCATCGGTGTAAATCAAATAAGTCTTCACTCTCTCTCTTGCACCTAGGGTTTCAGATTTCATTATCTTATTACTTTTGTCATCTTGTGTATCTAAAGAACTATTTATCATAGTTTACATCTATTACTTTGTAATTAGGGTTTTACAAAAAGTTTATTTATTTTTAATTAGTACCAATAGGTATTTCTAAATAGATATAGGGAAAATTCATGATATCACACGCCAAAATCTTAGCAATCTTATTGCATATTTTTCTCGGAGTATTAAAAAAATATTGAGCTTTTCCTGAAATTGATTTTTGATCCACCACCTCTTACTATTCTTGAAATAGTTGTTTCAAACTCCTTGCTTCGATGATTTGTATTTCCTCAAAAACCATATTCAAATCCCGGACTCAAATAATTTATCATAAACATAAATAGGAAAAAGATAAGGGATATCCTTGTATTAGCCCCTACTACTCTAAAAGAAGACAAAGGAAGTGTTATTTAATATAATAGAAAACTTGTGCAATAGAAATACATGTCCACACAAGTTGTCCGAAAGATCCTTCAAACCCAAACCAAGAAAAACACCTTATCTAAAAAAATCCCATGAGGCTCTACCATATGAGTTCTCCATATCGAGCTTAATTACCATAACTTCTTTCTTACATTTATTTATATAACGAATAGTTTCTTGTATTGTGACTATGTCACCATGAATCTTTCTTCTAATAATAAATCCACCTTGGTGATCAGAAATAAGAGTAGGAGAACCAACATAGTTTCAATGCCATAATTTTGGTGCAAATTTTATATAGATTATTCTTTGAGACTAATAGTCCTGAAGTTATTAAATTCCATAACATCAACAATTTTAGGAATCAAGGAAATAAAAGTACAATTTAGCTCTCTAAGCATAGTTTTATCGACAAAAATTCTCAAATTTCTCTATAAACACAACTTTAATTATTTCCTAGGAAAATTGGAAAATGAAAGATGGGAACCCATCCATAATAGGATATTTATCTAGAATAATATATTTAACAACAAAATATATCTCCTCAAAGGTCGAGTTTTAGTAAGAATCAAGTTATCCTCTAAAAATACTAGTATGTATGAAATGCACCTTTGTAAGAACCTTTCTTCCTTGATATGATTTAAAGGATTTTTAGAGGAAAATAAGTCACTTGAAAAAAAGAAACCACCTCATTTTGAATGGAAATAGCTTCTTTCGCCATCAATCTATATTTTTTCCTTATCTTGCCTAATCTATTGAAACTATGTATGTTGATGGTAGTCAAATGAAAGAACTTGGTGTTTTTATCACCTTCCTTTAACCAACTAATCCTATATTTTTCCTCCAAAAATTTTCCTCTTTAATCAAAATAGAATGATACTCGAAAGCGTATATTTTTTCTTCTCATAATCCACTATCCAAAACATAATCATCTTTCTCCATCATGTCTTGAAAAATGAACAACTCTTTCTCCAACTTTTTCTTGGTAAAGAAAATGTTTCCAAAACTATTTTTATTCAAAATTTCAAGTTTCTTTTTACATTGGCAAATTTCTTAGAAACTTTGAACAAATATGAACCCAATATCTTAAAACACCACCACTCTTTTACAAGATCAGAAATTCCTTCATGATGTAACCACATTTTTCAAAGATATTTAAGGGATCCCGCTTCTGGAAGCTTCTTTGACAAAGAAAATGGGATTATGATTAGAGCATATTCTAGGAAACTTAGAGAGAAAATATCTTTCTTGAGACATTGTATAGTGATTAAAACTTAATCCAATATGACATGAATGAGTTAGCTTCCCATTATTTTATTTTTCCACATAAATATGCTCCCTTTGAGCTCTAAATCCATCAAAATATTGTTAGTTAATAAAAATTTGAAGATCTTCCATGTTGTCATTATACTTTATTTGACCTCCCATTTTCTCCATAGGAGAGAGAGAGGGGAGTGTTGAAATTACCAACCACCATCCAACGAATCCCTTTTATGATATTAGATGAAAATAAGTTAGTTGTCACCCAAATATTCTTCATTCCTAATTTGATATTTTGGGCATAAACATTAGAAAGGATCTAAATAGAAATATTTTTAGATAATTCATTATCATATCCAAATGATTATCATTACAAAAACATGATTTTATTTAAAATAGTTAGGGTCCCAAACCATAGCCAGTCCACAGAAGCCCTAAAAGACCTTACTACAATAGCTTTCAAGACTACCAAAACATTTCTTTATTTTTACAAAGCTACTCTCACTCATTTTTGTCTCTTGAATAGCCAAAATTTCCATTTTATGCTTGTCTCTAAGATCCTTCAACAATCTACATTTTGAGGGATTATTCAAACCCCTAATATTCCATGATATAATATTCATTTATGGTTTTGGTTTTTACTCCTAAAACTCCTTAGATCCAATCTTTTTGAGTCTTGAAGTCTATCTCCTTTTGAGTATTCTTTTTCCTTGATTCCTGTCTTGTAGGTGTACCTTTATTTATATACGGGGTCTCAATATGTTAGTTGGATTATTTGGTTCATAGTTAGATTATTCCCCTTCTTTTTTTGGAGATGTGATTACATTTTCATTTGGTTCTTTCGAAACTCCTTCTTGCACACCGATGGAGGTTTGTGTCACATTTCATTGATCTATATAATTATATAAAAATGGCATCTCTTCTTTGGATTAAATATTAGATCATATTCTTATCAAAAATTTATGATGATACCTCAAAAATAAAGTGGGGTACTTACATTCTATGTTAGCAACTCCCATTTTTCAACAACTTCAATTATTTCATCACTTTTTCTAATAACAATTCTTTTCTTTCATTCAATTTTATCAGTGAGTAACATGAAATCTTCGTATTCTCTTCCTTATTTTCCCTTTTCTTAGGCTCATGAGTCAAAGCATATAATTGTGTACCACTTTTTGTCACTTGTGTACTTTTAGCAAAACACATATGAAAACCAAAACTTAAACAAATAAAAATAATATGACCAAACATATTTTTTTGAGAAATAAATAATCAAGGTATAATATTTGTAATTTACCTATTTTTTAAAATTTTAAAACATTTGTTTACTCGTCATTTTAAAAACATTTTTAGCCAAAAAGTGTGACATACTTATATGCTTTCATCCTCACCCTTATCCGGATTCATATCTAATTTTCTAATAGTGGATGATTTTTCAAATTGAATATGATTTATAACTAATTGGATTCTTATGTCCGAGAAAGATCTATAATTTTATTTGTTTCTAATAGTAATAAACCCATCCTTATATCCCTTCTTTGAGCTAATAGAAACTTAAATTTGGGGACTCTTTTCATAGATCTTATTGTTAAAGTGCCTTTGTTAGCATTTAGATATTTTTCACTCCTTACCGAACCTTCTCATAAGTCTAATCCATTTTTTCTTTAACCTTCTCTTCATTCTTCCTAGGAATTTTAGTTTCCTTATAGGATTGACAGAATTTAACCTTACAATTATGATGAAGATGACCCCATCCTTGGAATTTCATACATTTTAGAGGGATACTTTCAAATTCTATCTTTTGGATTTAGTTTTTGAGATTAGATCTAAGTGAACATATTTTGAGGAATAACAAATCCTATCGAGATTATATGTAGAATATTTCACAAACCAAGATGGTTTTAGTAAGAGTGACATTATCAATAGCCAAAAATTAAATAAATATGTTGCAATTCCTTTAATGACATCTACATCCCAAAATTCTAAGGAAGACCAGGAATCCTTATCCGTAAAGGGAACTGATTAATATTCTCCTTTTCCATATTAAATTTTGGAGTCCATTTCCTCATAAATTAATCCATTTTCCCAAAAACCAAGGACCTTCCACTAATTTTTTTACAAATCTTCGGAGTTATAAAAATGAAAAGGAAGAAACCATTAGGTAAAGTGCTTACCTCTATATGTCCTTTAGGTTTTCATTTTTATGAGACTAGGTTCTAATGGTGTTAAGATTAAGTCTCCATCCAATGAATTTACCCACCATGGTATTATCCATACACTTGATTATCTATCCATAATACTATATGATATTTCTAAAAATTCCACCAAGGAGTCAATACTTGGTTGAATATTGATGCATTACCCCCAAAAGCATTTTTAAATATGCTTGACCATGAAATGGGTCCCTTTGGAACTATAAAAGTCATGTGTCCCGAGGATACTTTTTTTGCTTGTCCTTATGTGGAGAAATATTCCTTCCATCGGTTTCCCACCCATCAAAATTTGAAAATAATTTCTCTCCACCATACTAATAATCATATTATTGATTACAAAAAAATGTTTTACGAATTTTTATTTTTGGTTTTATTAAATATTTATCAATTTTATGTTTCCTTACACTTACAGTATTCCCTAAATCCTTAAAAAGGGAATTCCCCTCAAGGATTTCAATCACCCATTTTTGTAAGTTATGGTTCAATTTTTTTAGGCCATAATTATTTTTCGTGGTCGACATACAAATATTCCAAACTGGGCCTTGGCTTATATCGTGTACACCCTTAGTGGACAAAAATATGATTGGTGCACTTTCTTATCCTCCAGATAAGAAGTGACCTGAATTACATTCTTGTGAATGAAACTACTTCTATTAGTTCCAAAATTTATTCTTGCATTATATTATGAATCTCTTTACAATTTATGCAAAGGTGCCCCTCTCTAACCACACTCCACATAAAGCTAACATCTATGTCCTTAAAAATTGAAGAGTAGGAGGTGAGTCCAAAATTTATGATTATTTATTTCATAATAATTATCATTAATTTTCTTCATATTTTATATATTATATTAGATATTAATAGTCTATTAAATTATAATAGGGCATAGTGATGCGGGTGCTTTCAAGAGAGGTGCTACAAGAGGACATTTCCACTAGATTCTAGAAATTCAATTAGTTTTTCAAAGGATCCTGAGCAAACCACACCACAATTAAGAACTTCTCAAGTGAAACAGATGAGGAGTTCCTTAAATCATAATCCAATTAACACGAAAAACATATCACCGATTATAGGCATTTATTATTTTTATATTTTAATATGTTTTTAAAGTATATGTAATTTCATAGATATATGCACTAAACATTTATAAGTTTTTACAACCTAATTGCGCATAAACCTCTAGCGGTGGAGGTTTATATAGTCATGCTAGTGTGAAAATAAATTATTATGAATTTAATGAAACACAATATCAAGAAATATCTTCGTCACCTTAAGGTATGTATCCCATTTAAGTTGTAATTTTAATTTATTTTTTATTTTTTATATATTTTGAAACAAAGAAACTAATAAATTTAAATTGTTAATGGTTAATTAGGTTTAGATCCCAATTAAACAAATATTGAATAAATAAATTCCTAATTCTATATTATGTAACAACGCTAAATATAAAAAATTAAGTATAAATTTGATCTAAGTAAATATGGAATTTACATTTGAAACCCTAGTTGAAAATGGAGAGATAGAAAGACTTAGTTAATTCACATTATTCTCCAAGGTATGCCGAGATGGAGAACTACTAGAACAGGAACTCAAAGTGTCACAATCAGACCCAAAAAATTGCAAGAGTGTCAAAAATGTTAGGACCATGGTGCCTATAGAGGGTCAGGAGTGCCGAGGGCACTAGAGACATGTTCTAGGTGCCTGTGATTGCTTAGAAGCCATGGAACCAAATTTTATAGGGCCACGAGATGTTCACTTCTTATTTCCTTTGATTTCCTTTATGCCTCTATAATTTGTTGTTATTCGCCTAAAACTTGTAATGAAAAATAAGCACCGCAAAACCTCAAACCACATCAAATCCTAAAAAGAAAGATGTAAAATGAGTGGTCAAATTGTTCTCAGTTGTTAAAAAATTGAACTTACGACCCAACATTGTACTACATCTCAGACCCAATGTAGTTCTATGTGTGTGTGTTTCAAATCATGCCTTAGGTGGCTCTTGTTATCCATTTTTAACCCTAAAAAATGGAAAACTTAGGAGAAATTGAACTTGGGCAGTTGATTGGGTCTTCGATAGTGAATATGGATTTTTTAGGAATTTGCATATTAGGGGCATTTTTAATCATCTTTTTACATTTCCTTCTTCTAGAGGCTTCAAGATCCATATTTAGTCAATCTCAAGTAAAGAAATGATAAAAATGGAAAATATTGCCTTAGGGTTACTCTACTTTATTTTTCGAACTCCCGGATCAAGAAACATCCAAAACATTAGAGAAAAATGGAGAAAAATGTGAAAATAGTCTATTTCAAAGCAGTATATTGCGGGTCTAGATATTACTGATGTAACAATTGTAGGTATAACTAAGGTTCCCGCCCTTGTCTAAAATCCATAATGCTAAGTGGTTTGGGTGAATGCTTTGTATTTCGTGAGAATCCATACGAGGAATCTGAATTTCTCTGGAGATCCATCTCAAATAGCAAGTCCCGCAACTTGAGAGATGGTCCCATGTTAGCAAAAAGTAGAGATCTACATAGCCAAATCTCAGGGTGATACTTTTTCACATAAAATTTTTGGCATGCCTAATGGGACAAGAATTGAGGAGCTTTACATCTTCATTTCATCAAGTTGTTGTGCTCTTAGTGAAATATCATCCTTTGGAGGCATGTTTAAGCACATTTGGCAACTCCACTGGTCCAAATAACCCATTTTCTAAGTTACAAACCTTCCTCTCCATCCATTTACATCCATTTTCTTTCCATACCTTTCATTTTTCTTCCATTCATGAAGTTGTACAATCATGACTTCATTTCCATCATGAAACTCTCACTTACAACAACAATGTCATGCAAGTCCATCTTTAGGTTATTACATTCCTCCTCCATATCATTCCTATGATCAAAACTAGATTGAGTATGCATATCCATATGAGAAATATTCAAATCAGTTTGGTCATTCACCAAACTATGGAGAAATTCAAAGGAAGGAGTATGCAGATTTCAGAGGCCACCCTACACCCAGAGATGTTGATTTGTAGAGAAAGGTTCAAGAGTTGGAGCTGAGCATGGTGCTGATAAGGACTGAGAAGACAAGGAAGGAATCCCAAATTAGTTTTGAAGTTCCATATCCATGGACTGGCCCTTTCCCAAGTAAGTTCAATCCTCAACAAAAGTTACATTTTATAATCAAAACATTGACTCAAGTTATAGAGTGGGTTAAAAAGATGGAGGCTCATGAATCTAGTGTTAGGAAGCCCTATCAATGGGTAATTCCTACACTACCATCTCACATCTTTCCCATTCCTCTTCCCCAATCTACACCATCTCATCTTGAGCTTAATTTCCCTAACTTTATACCTACTAACCCTGTTGTGGATTCCATTTCTTCATCTCTCTTACCTTCCACCCCACCTTATATCTTCTTCCCTTTTCTCTTCCAAATCTTAAACTCATTCAAAATAAGAAGTTAAACCTTCCCTTTAACCAAAACCATCAAAAAAATCATTTGAATCTAGATCCACCCCTCCTTTTGCAATCCCAAATCCATTTTGGGAGGAATAAAATCAGAAAAAAATCAACCAGACAACAAGAGGAAGAGCCTAGTAGAGAACAATTTAAACAAAACTTGAGGAATTGGGATGAAAATTTCAATTCAAATCAAATTCCATTAATGACTAGGCCTTAAGAAAAGGTTGGAGTTGAAGAACAAGTGGTGAAAGATGATTTTGTAGTAGATCAACAATCCATTTTCTTTGAGTGCAGTGCATATTGATACTATATTTTTAGAGGTTGATGATTCATCGCTTCTTGTAAAATCAGTAGAGGAAGAGAAATAAGCTCCAAATCCAAAATAAGAGGATCACATGGAAGAAACTAAATCAGATTTGGAGACTTTAGATAAAGGTGACATCATTGAAAGCTTCTTGCTTTCATTTGTGGAGTCCTATTTTGTTGAAGAATCTATCATGGAGGAGAAACTTGAAGAAGACCTTGTTGTCTATAACAAATTCCTCAAGAATAGTGAATAAAAGAGTTTAATCTCTCAAAATTTATATTGAATGAGGAAACTAGATAAGAAAATCATTTCAGTCTTTAAGTTAAAGGAGGAGAAACTCCCAAGTGATTTGAAATCTATGACCGGTTGTAGTGATTCACCAAGTATTCGATCAAACACCGCAATCAGTCTTGAGGAGTTTCATGTTGAGGAGAAGGAAAATGATGACACTAATGCCAAATCAACGAGTCATCAAGGAAGAAGAAGAGTTTTTGTGGAATAAAAAAAGAGTTCAAACCATCTTGCAAACACGCTCAATCACAAGGAAAAGGAAGAGAATGCTCCTTAACTTCATTTGTGGGGTTACATGAAAAGGAAGATGGAAAAATTCAGAGGATCGGGTCATGACCAATCAAGTATCTCGATAATTTGGAAAAAAATCATATTTTCCACCAGCCATATTGACTTGAGCATGGGGATGATCATCAAAGTTCCAAGGATCGCCTACAATACCTCTCTAATACAAATGTAGATAAACTAAAAGAGTTATTTGTTCTTTTTCCAGTTGATACCTTGATGGATTGGGTGGAGAATTGGTTCCATTAAATTTTTACTCTTACACATGACCATGTTCATTGCAAAATCAATTACATGGTATCAAATTGTGAAGAAGGGAAATTATTTCTTACAACCTGTTGCAGGTTTTGTTTAGATTCTCCTTTCCTATGGTTAGAGTAGGGTAGGGTAGGTTTTTTCAAAGCATAACAAGTGCTTGTGCACACTCTGCATGTTCCACTTAGGGCATGTATGATATTCATCTTTGTGTTTCGTGGTGTTTTTTTGCTCTTGCACAATTCATTAGGGGGAAATGTTCATAGGGAAATCAGATCTTTAAGGTAGTTCCACGTGTATCCAAATCAACATGTGTTTCCGAACTCTAAATGTTTCATCTTTTTCATGATCTAGTTTAATTTTCTTAAAATATTGGCAAATAAATTAGATTTTGGGACAATTTTATTTGCATTCATTCATCCTTATCTCAACATATCGATTTGCGAGATGAAGAAAGAGAATAATTTCAGATTCAAAACAATTTTTCCACTTGATCAAAACTTCAATATTTTCTTATAAAAGATGGAAAATTTGGGCAACTGATCAACTTCAAGGTTCAAATATTGTTTCAAGAGACTCGTTGGTTGAATTTTAGGTTTAAGATAAGATTTCATATTTTCTAGGCTAACTCCATGCCCAATGGATAAGGAAATTGATCAAATCATCTAACAGGTAGATGTCCCTGATGAGTCTCTAAATTGTTATCCATTTTTACCCCTAAAAAATGGACAACTTAGGAGAAATTTAACTTGGGCAAGTTGATTGGGTCTTCAATGGTGAATCTTGAGATTTAAAGGTATTTTCATATTAGGAGGCATTATTATCACCGAATCACAACACCCGATTTTCACAAGTGTGTGTTCTTGAGCTCATGGTGTGACTAGGTAACATGGGTACTATCTCCAAGTTGTGGGACTTGCTACTTGAGATAGACCTCCAAAGAAAGTTGGTTCCTCTTCCTAATCCTAGTGTAAACTAACTCTACTGAAAGTAAACTATTGATTACTCCTAATCTATCACTTCCAAGGGACCAGGGAGAGAGAAAGAGCATGAAAATAACAGAATCTACACTATAAAGGTGATGCACCAAAATAAGGGTAAGAGAATAATCCCCCAATGTGTGAAAATGGAAGCAAAATGTAGATTAGAAAGGGTGATAACAGTTCTCCACAGTCTAATACAAGCACTCACAACAACATTTCCATGCATGCACAATAGCAATAGATCCCTACAAGAGCACAAGGTAGACACAATATATTTGCAACAAGATTGAAGAGGAAAGAAGAATGCAAACAAACACAACAAGGGAAGATACATCCACAAACTTGCATCTATTGCTTCATTGATATGCACAATTCAAGATATTACAAAATAAAGGCCTAGATCACCATGCAAGGATTCCACTACAAAGGCCAACAACACATTGGCTTCACAAAACCAAAATGATAGAGTTTTGCTACTCAAACTATCCTCCTTTACAATGAGCCCAACACTTCAATTTATAGAATTTTGGGAGGGAGAGAGAGAGGGATGCAATTCCCAAAATTCCCTTTCCCACCAATTGAAATTCATGATAAATGAGTGTGGTTGGTGATTTTGGACCTGCAGAAGCAATCTCAAGGTGTCCCATAACTTGTAGCAGTTGAAAGAATGATTTCCCATGCTCATTGAATGCTCCTCCAACCACTTTCCAACAACCAAACTAAATTGGGATCATTTTTCTTAAAACTAACCATAAAATATTCATTAATTTTTTCATTTCTTGGTTGTTTTGTGACAGGATCAGATCCATGATTCCAACAAGACCAATTTTGTGAAAATATGTTGAGAATTACAAAAGTTATGGCCCTCTGAGTGTGAGCAACTATTTTGAGTTTGCCAGGGATTTCTTGCATTTTACAGGACTAAGAATTTAATATTTTGGATCTAGATATGTTTCTTTTATTTTCACCCACCTACCCTTATTAAAAATAATAAATCCAATTTTTTTGGTGTAGAGGATGTCGAGCCCTTTCCGAAAAGTCCAATTTTGTCAAAATCGAGCTCCAGATCAAAAGTTATGCCTATTTTAAGATCAAGGTCGGGGCATTCCATACGGGCTCTCATAATCCACACTAAACCACTTTCCCTTTGCATTGTGGGTATTGTGGGACTTCGGGGAACTCATGGCACTGGGTCCAAGGGATGCTTGGGTGGTGAGACCCGATTCACCTATAATGCACTCTGCCTCCTTGAGTGCGGCAATTTCACCTCCACGGGAACTCATGTCCCTACAATACTTATTCTCGCTTGATTCCCTTAGACCGAGAAACTTGTTTCCACCCGCACAACACCAAACTTGATGCAACCTTTGTTGTATGACAATTTTGGGTTCACAATGAACTCGTGTCCCCACAAAGACTTGGACCACCCTGACACCAAACTTCCACTTTTTCCACAATACGTTGGATCCGATTCAATGCCCTTTGTAAATCAATCAAGTCGAGGATTTCAAGGAACTCATGGCCCAATGGAACTTGTGCTACTTGGTCCGTTAGGACTCGATTTACCCAAAATCATTGTTTCCTTAGCATTTTGGACCCAAGTTGAGGACGAGGAACCCTAGTTCCATCCATAATCATTCCACCCGTAGCCCCTAGACCCGCAATATGTAAAAATAGGTTCCTTTTCAGTTTTTTCAAATTTTTAGAAAATTTTCACTAACTCCTTAGATTTTTCTTGAAAAGGGGAGTTATAGAAAATCAAAGGCATGCCCCCAAAATCCATATTTCTTGTTTTCACCATTTCAATGTCGTGCAGCAAGTCTAAAGAAATTGTGTAAGTTGTCGAAATTCACCCCAGGGTAAATTTGAGATAACATGCATTTGGAATCATATTTAGTGTATTTCCTTCTTCTAGAGGCTTCAAGATCCATACTTATTCGGGCAAGCAAAAAAGATAAAAATGGAATGTATTGGCTTATGGGCACTCTATTTTTCTAACTCCCAGTTCAAGAGAATCCAAAAGTTAGAGAAAATAGGAGAAACTTTTGAAAAATAGTCTTTTTTAGTGTAATGCGAGTTTGAGGTTATGGATGGAACAACTGTGGGTGGAACTAAGGTTCCTCATCATTGTCTAAAAGTCACAATGATCAGGGGTTTCGGTGAATCCTTTGTATTGTAGAGAATTCAGACAAGGAATTTGGCCTTCTCCGGAGGTCCATCTCAAGATGCAAGTCACAAAACTTGAGAGATGGTCCCATGTTAGCAAAAAGTAGAGATATGCATAGCCAAATATAAGGGTGCTAAGTTTTGAAATAATAGCTCTTGTGCATGTTGTACTTGATAGAGAGCAAGAGTTTTAGATTTAAAAACGTAAGTAAATGTGTGCATGAAAGAATGAACTTCCCCTCCTATGAAGTGTATGCAGAAATGGCAGTCCCTTATCCCTTGTGTGGAGCTAGATGGATGCTTGAATGCTCTTAGAATGCTCTTGGATGCAACCTTAGGTGGTGATAGCTAATGCTTAGTGCTTGGTCCTTTATTATGATCACATAACTTTGTATTTATATGATTCCCTTGTTTGAATTTTGTAATTAACCACTAAAAGGCTAACTAGTAAAAAGCAATATGACCAAATAGATAGAAAGGACCTAAAAGATGTGAGAAAAGTACAAAGAGGTTAGGGCACCTAGAGGGGGGGGGCACACGGTGTTGGTGTCTAGAATGAGAAATGCCAAAGTATGAAAAGATAGACTGGGCAAGGAGTGTAAGACCAAGAGAGAAAATAGAAAGTAAGCAAAGATGGCCAAAGATAGTGATCAATTAGTACTTTTCTCACTTAGGAATAATATAAATAGTGGTATGTGATCTATACTAAATAAATACCCAAAGTACGTGATTTAGTGTCTCATGATTCAAACTAACAAGCATTCACCACTCTAGTATCTTCACTCTATTCCTCATAAAAATAACAAGTATAATATGCTCCATTTGCATCTCATTTGCAAACTACACAAATAGGTAATATTTTTATCATAAATGATTTATAATTTTTATTATTCTATTCTTATTATATTTTTCATTCAAATTTTCTCCTATGATTTATGTCTCCTCCTCCTCCAAATACATCTTACACTTTGAGGAAAAGGATGTCACCACCGCCACCACCACAACAAAATGTGAGGACCAGGACATTATAAATAATAAATGCATTAATTAATATGAAATGCATAATTAATAAATAGGTAAATAATAATTAACCTAACAATATATGTGTGCATGTACACGTAGCATTAGATAACAAGTAGAATGGTAGAAGATAAGAATCCATGACCCCCTCATGATACTTTATTATGTATTGATAAATAAACATATTTTTATTTGAGTTATTATCGCCTCTCTCCTTTAATTCACCCAATACCACAACTTCCACAAATGCATATTACACATCTATGTCATCATATAGACTATTGTCCCTAGATGTAATGTGATTTTTATCATACTTATAAAAGGTGGAAAAGGTAAGCATGAGATAAGGATCGTTACATTGAGGTGCCCAAATTCTAGGTAAAATGGGTTCACAAAATAAGAGAGCCATAATTGTATTGCAATGCTTATGGTAGATATTCGGAAAAATAGGGAGAACATGAAAAAAGGAAAAATCAAGGAAAGAGGGAGAGACATGAGGAATGAGAAATGGAGTAGAGACAAAATTAGGAAAAAAACAATGAGTAAGAAAAATATAATCATTGAAATCCATATAAAGTCAAAAGTATATAAAACAAAAGAGCAAAGTAAAACATAAAGATAGATAGCACGTCAATAAGATTATAACTAAGATAATATACTAACTAATCATGAACCAAAATTAGGTACCCACAAGTTATTTGATTGATGTTAACTTTTTTGTTACCCATTTTTGGTCCTATATAATTTATATATTATTTAACTTATGAAATTTGATTACATGTTTACCACCAATCAAATGATAAATAATTTTCACTATACCCATTTTTTTGGGCTATATATATATATATTAACATATGAAATATAATTACATGTTTTTCAAGCAATCAAATGATAAATAATTTCCACCATAATCATCTAGTAATGTAGTTGTTTAGTGTAATTGCATGCCTAATTCTAAAGATCAATCAATTTGCTTTTGCATTTACAAAATAAAATGAATACAACTAAGAATAAAATAGTGAATAAAAATGGAAATAGATTTGAACAAATTTTATATAATACTAATGTTAAGAATGTATGTTTATGAAAAGGAATGTGTAGAAATCCATATTTAGTTTAATTTTACAAAAATTAATGCAATCAAAAATTAATCCCGTAAATTATATTAATCAATCAACCAAATTACATATGAATGAGCTGCAATACTTATAGGTATTGTACAACTGAATACAAACAAATGAGGAGTTACAACAATGCAACAACCAAATTAAAATACAGTAGCTTCCAAATTACATCCGGGAAGCACAAATGAATAATAACAATAATATTGTTAAAACAATATAACAACACCCGTATTGTTTGAATAAAAACAATAATATGGTTTATAATTAAATATAACCATATAAACAATAAATACATTAATTAATATGAAATGCATAATTAATATATAGGTAAATAATAATTAACCTAACATTCCCCCCCTTAATTGTGCATTGTCTCAAGGGATGAGGAGAGGAACTCTCTAAACAACTCGAACTTGTCACGTGCAAGTGACTTCGTGAAGATATCTGCTCGTTGTTTAGTTGTTGGACAAAATTGAAGCTGGATGTTGTGCTTCAACACATGCTCGCGTATGAAATGAACTTGTACCTCAATGTGCTTTTTTCTTCATGAAAAATGGATTGTGAACAAGTTTGAGAACACCTTCATTGTCAACATACATGGTGGTCGGTTTGTCTGTGGTATTCCAAGTCCTTCTAGTATGTGACGTAGCCAAATCACTTCACAGATAGCTTCTCCTACTGTAGAATGATACTCGGCTTCTGTGGAAGAGCAAGAAATACAAAGTGTTGTTTTTTACTTCCCATGATATTGGTCCAAATCCCATAAAGAACACAAATCCTGAAGTGGATTTTCTATCATCAATATTTCCTACATGATCTGAATCCAAATATCCTAACAAGAAGAAGTTTTCATTCTTCTTGTATTCTAGACCAAGATCCATTGATCCTTTGAGATATCTCAAGATGTGCCTTGCTACTTTCCAATGACAAAATTTGGGTTCCTACATGAACCTAGATAGATAGCTCACTTTAAAAGCTGATATTTGGTCTAGTGTAGGTCAGGTAAATGAGACTCCCAATCAACTACCGATAGAGAGTGGCACTTACCTCAGAGATGGATCTGAATGAGATAACTACAATCTGTTCTCCATAGGTGTAACAATTGGTGTGTAATCCATCATCCTGAATTTCTTGAGCGTTGTCTTGGTATATTTCATCTGAGAAACAAAAATGTGATTCTCTTTTTGCCATACTTCTAATCCAAGACAATAATGCATTAGCCCGAGATCGGTCATGTTGAACGATCGATTAAGATATTTCTTCATTGCATCGATCATCCTCACTAAACTTCCAGTGATGACTAGATTCATGACATAGACAAATGACAATCACAATCTCCCCCCTTACTTTTTGAGGTAAATATTGGGATCGTATGGATTTCTAACAAATCCATGTTATACGAGATGCTCATCAATCTTGATGTACCATGCCTAGGGTGCCTATTTAAGGCCATAAAAATATTTCTTGAGTCTGCATACCTTTTCTTCTTGACCATGTACAACATATCCCTTAGGTTGAGTCATATAGAATTCTTCTTATAAATATCCATTTAGGAAGGCACTTTTTACGTCCATTTGATGGACTTTCCATCCAAATTATGCAACTAGAAAAGATCATCCTGATCATTTTGATCTTATCTGTGGGAGAAAATGTCTCTCATAGTCAATGCCTTCTTTTTTGTGCATACCCCTTTGCTAATAGTCTCACTTTATACTTGTCCATTGTCCCATCTTCTTTGTACTTTGTTTTAAATATCCATCTGCATCCAATGGGTTTCTTCCCTGGTGGAAGATTGACAAGCTGTCAAGTGTTATTTTTCATCACTGATTGATATTCAGAATCCATGACATCTTTCCAAGATTTTGACTATAGGGCTTCTGGATTGTAGAGGGCTCATCAAATTCAATAACTCTACTCATCAAAGCAAAGTTAACTTCTTCTCTTGCTTTACTACAAGTCCGTGGTCTAGGGGTGGATGTATCTCGGTGGAGCATCCATTCTTGCATCTCGTAATGTGCTAGTACACCACTTGGGCATACACTAAACTATTCCCATGGGTCGTGGTTCTATCAGATCAACACCATCATCCCCATCATCACTTTCCTCATCTATGGGAACATCAGTTTCAATTTTTACAACTGGTGAAGAATCTACATCAGGTGAGTCTAGAGGAGGAGAATTTTCTTCCTTCTTCTAAAAAAACTCAACATCTCTGCTGGTGTAGAATTTTTTGGTCTTTGGATCCATCAATCTATACCCAAGAGTCTCTTCACTGTACCCAATGAAGATGAGTTTCATGTGACTTCATGTCCAATTTCTTTTTGTTCTTCTTGGGTATGTGCATACTTGCTTTGCACCCAAATACTCTAAGGTGTGCAATAGATGGTTTCGCTTTGACCATGCTTCTTGTGGTGTTACTCCTTCAAGAGAAATCTGTGGGCACTCTATTCAACAAATACATTGTTTTTTTACTTCACCCAAAATGTCTTTGCAAGTCCAAAGTCATCGATCATACATCACACCATTTCCATGATAGTATGATTTATTCTCTCAACAACACCATTTCTGCTACGGTGTGTGTGGAGGAGGCATTTGTCGATGAATCCCATGAGTTTGTAGATAGTCTTTGAACTCATTATTGGTGAATTCCCCCTGATCTGAGTGAGAGAGTTTTGATGTGACAACCAATTTCATTCTCAACTGCTACTTTGAACTTCTTGAAAGTTTCAAAAGCTTCACTTTTCTTGCAAAGACAAAAAATCCACATTTTCCTTGAATAGTCATCAACACATAGCATGAAGTATTGAAATCCAGAATGACTTGGTTGCATCAGACCACAAAGATTGGTATGAACTAGATCAAGTTTACCATGAGCTTGATATGTACTCTTCTAGAATGAAGCTCTATGTTGTTTTCCTGCTAGGAAGTGAGGACACTTTTCTTGTATCCTTCTAAAGAGATGGTAGCCCATGTACCATATTGCTTTGAGATGTAGTGTATCGAGATACTTGAAACTAACATGACCAAGTATTCAATGCCACAACTATGCTAAGGTAGAGTTCTTAGCCACAAGTTCCTAATCATCTCTGTGGAAAAAATCAAGCTGGAACATACGTCCCACATTGGAGGCTTTTGTAACTATTTTTGAGCCTCATGATTTATCTTGAATCAAACACATTTTCTTTTTGGAATGAGTATCAAAGTCAATTTTTAGGTTGTGATCTAGGAGTTGACTGACTAAAAGCATATTCTTTGTCAACCTAGGGACATATAAGACATCTGATAGTCTGTAGTTGCATGAACCAAGGGGTAGAGAAATGTTCCCAATCCTGAACTGTATATGAAGAATCATCACCCAACGAAACATGGTTTTTTGAAGGTGTGTACATCATGGAAGTAAAATAGTCTCTATGGACGGTCATGTGTAAAGTGGCTCTTGAATAAACATACCAAACATCACTAGATGACATGGAGGGTTCACTTGATCGAGCAAAGTGTACAAGAAGTCTTCATTATCTGAATGTTCTTCTTGTTCAACAATATTTCCTTGCTGATAGGGTCTTCTTTTCTAGTTCCCCTTTTTCTACCCTTGATTGTAGTTTGAATGTCCCTTGTGAGATTGTTGTTTTGGAGGTCAAAAGTTATTGGATGAGCCTTTCTTGTAAGTATTATACCAAAATATTTTAAGTCATGTCCTCTTTTACAAATTAGACATGTTTTTCTATTGTTTGTCCCCGTGATATTGATTCTGATGTTGGGAATTTTGATAGGAATTAGGTTTTCATTTACCTTTTCCTTTCCATTTTTATGTGAAGAAAGTGATTTCTCCTCTTCATCATCCTTATTTTCCATGGCTTCCTCTTGTTGCAGTAGGTTTACTAGTTTGTCAAAACTAACCGTCGTATCTGACACGTTTAATGTTGTGACAAAAAATGCAGTAAGAAGAAGGGAGTGCTATCAGAACAATGGGAATGAGAGCATCATATGTGACACTTCTCCTGGCTAGAAGTGAAGCCATTAAATTTTCAACTCTTCTTAAGAAATCTTTAATTTTCTCAATCTTCTTGAACTTCAGTGTGTGTAACTGACTCTCCAAATTTAGTATGACATTATTGTTTTTGACCTCATATACTGTGCGTAATTTATCCCATGCTTCTTTGGTTGTTCTATAATCTCGAATGTGGCGTTGCACATCATCGACAATCTAAACAAGATGATGAGTTTGGCCTTTCGATCTACCTTATCAAACTTTCATTGTTGTGTTGTATCAGTAGTTGATCTAGTTAGAGTACCATTCACTACAGTCTAGATCTAAACTCAAGATGTGTCTTGATTTTAGTCTTCTATGCAACATAGTTGTTTCCTCTGAGTAGTTGTGAATCTGGAAGAAAAAATTTGGGGCATTGGTGCCCATTTTACAAAAATCACTGACAGTGGTTTGGCTCTTATCACTCTAGGTATAAGGTCTCCCAATCTATATACCATCAATCTGATATACCGAACCTTTCTATATATGTTCCCTTCGATATACCCAACAGTATGTGGAAGAAGCTCACCCTTTCTATATACCCGAGAGGTACGTGAAAGAGGTATTAACGTACGTGAAAGAATTCAATATGTGGTACCAAGATAATACTGAAAGGGGTCTATGTGATTATTGACACCGGCTCAAATAAATATCCTCATACACGTGCGTAAATTTTCTATATACTTGGATAATTTCTTAGTTTGGATTTATGTCATGCAATCATTCACAGATGGATGGGATGGCTCATAGTGTGTGCACTGTGACCTTATTACTCCCCATCAATTTAAAGGGATGATTCCTAGATGACATTGTTACAGCTATATTAGGTGTTAAGTGCAGTAGTAGTTGTGACGTATTTCCCATAAGCACTTCCAGAGGCACCGTATATACCGAACACTATGAATGAGATCTAGGATCTCATGAGTGTTTAAAACCAATTTTTTTACTATTTTTTATTACAACTTTCTCGCCGGTTTCTAAGTTACATAATATTTACGATGACTATGGCAACTTGTAAAATTAGTATAATATATTAAAGCATGCAATTACATTCAAAAATTTAGAAAAAATTGAATGGCAGGAAATTTATTTTGTTTTACGGGCCCTAGTGGCCTCTGGAGCCCAATACGACCCTCAATGCAAAAATTGTTAAAAAATGGCCCAAAATGAAGTTTTTAGACAGTCTTCCTTTTGTAAATGTTGCCCAAAATTAAAAATAGGCCTAATAGGAGAATTTTTAAACCCTAAATTAGGGTTTTTCTTGCTAAAAATTTAGTAGGTTGTTTAGTTATGACTAAACGGTTTAGTGATGGTTTTTCCACCAATTTTTCTCTAACTGTGGTGGTTTTTTTAAATTTGCCTCTAAATTTCACAATTGAAAATTTTTGGTATTGGGGTGGGGTTTGAACCCCTCACCTCATCCACCCAAGGCTTACGGTCTATCCACTGAGGCACTCAATGCGCTATGCCTATAAATTGAAGCAAATTAATTTTATATAACTTCAAAAATGACTGACCTTTTGAAAAAAAATTGACTGGCTTAGTTGGAGTCCATGTGGCATGAGCTTGGAGGTGGGTCTCAGTGTGGTGTGTGCGTTGTGGATTAGGTTTCTACGTGACAACCTGGATCTCCTTTGCAAAGATTTGAACATCGTTTATATTATTTCTCTCCCTACATTTTTGTATTCATCAACATATTTTTCTTTGTTTTCAAATATAGTTTGTTTGTTTGTGCAGGGTTGTGCGGTGGTCGTGTGGAGTTGTAGATCCGAGGAGAATAAAACTAAGAGGATGTTGTAGTTGTTGGTGTCGATGGATATGTGCAGTTTGATTGGGAGGGAGTGTGGATGATGAAGGCCGCAATGGTGACAATTCGGCCACGGTACATTGGAGTTTACATGTAGGTCTTGTGATGTTGGTCCGTCGAGATTCTTCTTGTGGCTCAAAGTGTTGATAGAAGCACATTATTGTATTGTAGGTGGAGAGGTCATTGTGAGGTGTAAAGAGTGTATAGGTCATTGTTTGCATGGAGGTGTTGACTAGCTTGGGATCGTAGAGAAAGCCGTCGTGGGAAATCTTCCAAACAAGACTTCACTACTCAACCCAAAACAATTACAATATAACTCGATTCAACTATGGCTCGATTTATGGTGCACAAAGTCATACGAGAGGGTTTGACACTTCAACTTGGTTCTTCAACGTCAAACTCTCCAATGTAGGATGGCTCGAATAGATCGACCTCCAAATATAACAAATAAACCTCCAATATAATACTGGTAGTATTAGTCAAGCCTAATACTTACACCGTATTTAACTAAAAGAACCCATAATGGGAAGAATTAATAATAATTTTAAAAAATTCTATACCTATAGCAAACTTTCTATATTAGTGTAAAAAAATTGCTTTCCCAACATCCGGAATGAACAGGAGGATGTCGGGAGGCAGTGGATGGGGATGGGAGGTTGGAAGAGGTCCGCACGGGCTTTCAATTGTGACAAACACTTCTCCAATCTCCTTTATCTCGGTGTTTCAATCCTTTTTTGCGTACAATTAGAGACTAAAATAGATAAGGGTGTAGGAGGTTTACTTGTTGTTGGGTTGAAGGTGGAATACATGCATGTGGACTTTTGATCTCTTTCATCATGTGAACTCCTTTTTGGTCGGGAAGGACTACCCTGTAATAAGAAAGCAATACCACAAGAGAGAGTTAAACAAAGATATGGCGGTGGACTGCCTAGCATATACTAGATCCAGTGAAGTGTGATCCTCCTTAGAGGGGTGTCAATCCACTATTTATAAATTAATATGAAGTCATCGAAACATGTGATAGGACCCCGTTGTCCAATCTTGCCATGTGTGCAAAATTGGATAACATTTTTGGCAACCTCTCGGGGATGATTGCCTGCTAAGCATGATTCTAGTAGCCTTAAGTCATCCATTGGGCATGGAGTCTATGTTGGAATCCTAATAGTAGTATGATTTTCTTTGACACATCCCAGAATCTCCTTGAGCATTGCTGATATCCTGGACCTCCCTGGAATGCTAAGCATGAAGTATACTGAATCTGTTGAATGCTTGACATCCATGGAACACTGCAAAATTTTGAATGAAGCAGATTTTGAACTGTTATGGAAACCTTGAACCTTTCTTCTCTTTGACACCTTCCAATGATGAAATGATGTGCGAACAACACAAACACAACAACAAGGAAAGAAAACAACAACACACAACAATGTGCATAAGCACTTGGAGGAAAAAACCTAATTTAACCGTACGAGACAGGGGTGGAACACTTCTCAAAAACAAGCTTTAAGATGTATCCCATTCACGTGAGTGGGAAGTTCTTCTCCATTGAGCCTAGATAGAAGAAATGAATTTTCCTCTTTGCAACTTGTGATGATATACGGTCCACTCCAGAGAGTGTCAAACTTGGCATGCCTGCCTGGTTTGGCCTTTGTCTTCATCCCATTTGAGAACCAAATCTCCCTCTTGAAAATTCTGTCGGACGCCTTCTTGTCAAAAGATTTCTTAACTTGAGCCTGATGCTGCTCCAAAGTTTTCATAGCCTTGTCTCGTAATTCCTCTAACTCCATGAGTTCAAGCAAACCTTATTGTCAGAGGATCACTCTCGATAACTTCAAGTTGATGAGCTAACTCCAAAGAAGGTAACTCCAATGAGAGTGGGAGTTTTCCTCTCTTCCATATATAAGAACGAAAGGAGAATTTCCGATGGCCCTTTTAGGTGTGATCCGATCTGCCCATAAGGCGGTCTTAAGCTATGTATGCCAAGTCCTCTTGTTAGTCTCCATTGTGTGCTTAATAATCCTTATGAGGTTTTTGTTGCTAGACTCAGCCAATCCGTTTCCTTGAGGATAGTAATTGGACGAAGTTTTGAGGTATACCCCATTTTTAACAGCCCATTCACTCAATTTCATACCAAGAAAAGCGCATTGTCTGAAATGACTGTAAATGGAACACCGAACCTCGTCATTATACCCTCCAAAAAATCTAGAACTACCTTTTCATTGCTCTCTTTTAATGCTACCACCTCTGTCCATCGAGTAAAATAGTCTGTTGCGGTAAGGACCCACTTATGTCCATCACTAGATGGAGGATTAATCATTCCGATGAAATCCAACCCCATTGAAAAAAGGGTTGATCCACTTGAATTGGATGCGCAATGGAAGAGCTGCCACCTCGCTTACCTATGAAAAGGGCACATTCCTTACATTTCCTTACCCAAAGATGGGCATCCTTGAATAACGGCCAATAGTAGCCAGCTTCGCATGATCTTGGTAGCTATTGTTCGTGTGGAATAATGTCCTCCGAGATAGGCCATTATGAAATTCTTCTAGTATCTTCTTCGAATTGCTCGGTCCTATGCACCGAAGGAGAACGCCGTTCAAATATTTTCGAAAGAGAATGTTATCTACCAAAACATATGGGATAGATTGAAGATGGAAAGTTCGTCTTTGGTTTTTATCCATGTTTGTCAAGTATGCTCCCGAGAAGATGAAATTCTTCATTTTGGATAACGATCAAACTTGATCAACATCCTCATCGCATTTAGGAGTTTCATGTCCTCATTACCTTTTCATTCCATGTCTCAGCAAGTTGTTGACATAAACCCTTACCTCCGACAAGTTTAGTGAATTTGATATGCACGTCATAATCCATTACCTTTTTGATCCATCCAAGATGCTTTTTGTTCATTTCTTTGTTCAACAAAAACTCCTCGACACTGGATGAGACACCATCGATGAATCTTGTTGTTGGAAAACATGTGATTGAATTTCTTCAAAGCTCGAATAACCACAAAGACTTGTTTTTCAATGAATGAGTATTTGAACTCATAGTATTTGAGGGATTGACTGAAGAAAGCAATTGGTTGCTCCATCAAAGTTGTCATTTTGTTGGGTGAGGATCCCTGAAATGCTCTCTTGACCTGCAAAAGCATAAAGGATAAAATCTTTGTCAAACTTGGGGTTTACCAGCATGGGAGCTTGGGAAATGGCTGTTTTGATGGCTTCAAAGCTTTCTCGTCCTTCCTTTTTCCATGAGAATGGAATGTTTTTCTTTAGCATGGCTGTCAGTGGTTTAGCCAATGTCGTGAATTGAGGGATGAATCTCCACATGAAATTTATGGTTCCTGTAAAACTCGGAGGCCCTTCTTGTGACTTGGGAGAGATAAGTACATAATTGAATGAATCCTAGCTGGATCGATTGATAATCCTTCTCTGAAACCACATGCCCCAACAATTTTCCTCGTGCACTACTTAAAATACATTTCTTGGGGTTAAGTGAAACCCCAAATTCCTTACACCTTTGGAAAACCTTCCTTAGATGCATGATGTGATCTTTCGCATGCTTAGAGTATACTGATTATATCATCAAGGTAAACTAAGATAATATCATTGATTAGTCCCTTAAATGCCATGTCCATGGCTCTTTGGAAAGTAGCCCGGCATTGGACAATCCAAATGGCATTTTGTTGTAGGCATACGTGCCCCACTTGGTAGTGAAAGCCGTTTTGAATTGGTCAGATTCTTGGACTAGGATTTGATTGTATCCCGAATATCCATCAAGCAAAGAAAATATTTGAGCTCTGCCACCGTTTGAAGGATCTGCTCCATTGATGGAAGAGGATAATGGTCTTTTAATGAGGCATGATTTAAATCCCGAAATCTACGCATAACCGAGATCTCTCTGTTCTTCTTCCTCACGGGCACCAAATTGGCTACCCATGAGGAATGCTTGATGGGAAAAATTATACAGGCCTCGATGAGCTTGGTTAGCTCCTTTCTCATTAGTGGCTCAATTTTGGGATTAATTGGTCTCTGTTTTCGACTGAACTGGCTTAGCATTAGGATCTAGTTCGATGGTATGTTGTGCTAGACCTGGATCAAAACCACGCAGATATTTATAGCTCCATGCAAAGATGTCATGATACTCTTGAAATTTTTTGATGAAAGCTTCTTTCTCTTCAGAAGTACACACTTTTCCGATCTTAAGAAATTTTTCATTTGATACTTCAACTTCCTCAAAATATTCTTCTCTAACCACCTTGTTATCCAATTTTGCACACATGGCAAGATTGGACAACGGGGTCCTATCACGTTCAAAATGAAATAATAGTGCCAGGAACCCACCTTCGGTTATTAACGAGATGCAATAATTAAAAATAATTCCTAAATTACATATGAAGAGATCACCTAGCATCGAAAGGCACCCAGTTGATCTCAACTCAGTGAAGAGTTCAGAGTCGAGTTGATAAAGAACCCGGTGTCAAATTGATAATCATCTCAGAAATCATCTCAGTAGAGACTCTCAGTTGTAAGAGCTAGACGATGGTCTTGTTAATGCAAAATATAGCTCATTGAAAATTGACGAATGAAAGGAACTCTACAAGGATCTCGGTGGAGATCGATGCAAAAAGAAGTGAAAGCCGAGTCAGGGAGAGTCAAAGTTCGAGCTATCAATAAAGTCTCAATGAATTGGAAAGGTTCAAGCACAGGCGGAAGTGAAGGTAGAGATAAGGAGTTTGACTCATCTTCGTGACTCGTTCATTTTGGAGATCATGTGGTGAGCTTCTTTTAGGACACATTCTGCAGAGCTAGGGTGATTCAAACACAAGCCAAGGCATCAAGAGTGCCATAAAATGAATGGAGATCGTTGCGTAAACAGAGATACGTGATGGAGCCCTATCAATGGGACTCATCAAGCATGATGGATAATTCAAGGCAACTCGTTTCGTGTGGATGCATTAAAGATGGTTTCTAGGATACAATTCCAGGGCTCATTGATTAATGCAAAACTGGGAGGCCTACTCGAAATAATTTTACAATGGTAAGCTCGCAGAGGCAGCAAGAATGTCGGGCCAGGGTATTAGTGAATACAGTATATATATTTTCACTGACGTTGTTCAGACCTTCCTCGGCCGAGCATTTGGTGAACAGGCAGTTGACATGTTGCAGTATAGCAGAAGTTCTTTTGAGCACTTCCAGCAAGCAGGTCGTCCAACTATGTTTTTATCTGTTCAGCATCGAATGCATCCTCAAATTTAGGATTTTCCTTCAAGATATTTTTATGAAAATTGATTAAGTGACAGTGAGAGTGTTACCAGGAGACTTGATGAAATTTATTACAAAGATTCTCTATCGAGACCTTACTTGTTTTACGATGCAACTCATGGAAGCGAATCTCATAGAGGTGGAACTGTTTCATATCAGAATATTCATGAGGCACAATTTTCTTTGCAATTATATGAGCATCTTCAACGAGTCACTAGGTTGGCAAGCATAAAGGTTTCTGTTGAAATTATCACACCTTACAAACTACACTGAAATGTTTGCACTGAGAGTTTAATGTTATCCTCAAATCTGATGAAGGAAAACTCGGCAGGAGAAAAAATCATGGTGATCCCAGCGCTAGGGGGAATTGTGGAGATAAGGAATGAACTTGCCAAGGTTTGCAGTGAAGATGAGGCCGGGGCCCGTGGATTAATGTGTCCAAGCCGTTACGCGGGGATTTGGAGCTAGTATGCCGAGGTCAGAGATTTGACGATGGCAGTCCAAGCTGTTCACTCCGCGTAGGGGAGATTCAGGAAAGCACCGCCAAGTGGAAATATTGGGTTGGTAAACCATGATCAAACTTCCGTAATGGGAGAAATCGGATCAAACTGCCAAGCGTGGAAATATTACGATGGCTATCCATCATGAGACTTCCGCACGGGCCATGTAAATGAATTTCACGTAGCTTGGAGTGGTCCGAGTCTTTGTGCGAGTCACCGGGAGGATTAATAGGACAGTTGTGAATTGGAGCGGGTCATGGGTTAAAAAAGTGACGTGATACCAATTTCAGCGGAGGCTACAGGCAGACCCAACCAAGGTGATACGTTAATGGCTCAGTCGTGGCTCATATGCGAAGAGTTTGATGGGAAAGCAATGCTGAAAACTCGTCCAGATGGAAAGGATGCATGTTGCATGGACTGTGGATTGGGTTCCATAGATCATACGAAGAAAGTGTCTCCTTTCATACAGATCCACCCTTGTTAGGATTCCACTGAACTGTTCAGACTTTGAATCAGCTTTAATAGCTGCCACGACCTTCTCCTCATCCTCTGTACAATTCTGAACTTGATGTGGTCACGAGACAAACTCCCACGCATAGGTAGCAGGCATGTTGCAGTAATACGTAGAGGCCTTTCTTTTGAGCACTTCCAGCAAGCAGGTTGTCCAACTGTGTTGTTATCTGTTCAGTATCGAATGCATGCTTATCCTTATTCTGAACTCAGATCGAATGACAGCTGCAGGAAACAAATATTCACTACCATGTATGATGGATTGGAGTCACGCCATTCAAGGCTTCATAAAATTTTCCTGAATCAGGAGATGAAGGTTTATTACGGTGCAGAATGAAACGATTCATATTGCTCAACACTTCTTCTCCTAGAAACGAATTGAATGTGAAGGTCAACTCTGAAATACCTGGTTGGCCGTTTTGCATGCTACATCCTTGTTACTTGTAAATGGTCTCTTTGAGAAACTCTGTGGGCAGTAGGCAATATTTATACCCTTCCATTATGTACGTCCAATCAGACAATAAAAGTATTCTTTTACCAGGTTCAGAGAAGCTTGTTTTTTTACAATGGACGATTATACTGTAGTTTCAAGCTAATTTTATCTAGCTTTATTTCTATTAGCTTTGATCCACGACTAAGGAAGAATTCATATGGTTGTTACCTGTACATTTTTCCAAGGTCCTCTTGGTTGCCCCAGTTGTTCAATGTATTTTTTGAAGGGCTTATTTTATGTGTTGCAAATTGTAACATAAAGGATCTTTTTAGTTTCAAAAATGAGTATATGGTGTAGCTCACAGCTACCTATGCCATACTAAGATCCCAATAGTGGCATAATTGTTGATTGGAGCCGAGATTGCCGAGTGCACTACCAAAATACTGAAGGGCTCTTTGGCCAAAAATCAGTCTCAAGGGTGTCTATCGACATGTTATGGGCATGAGCCTGGGTCATCATCATGGCAGCATTAGGTCTTTATTGATAATGGCATTTTCTCATCGTTTGGAAGGTACAAATTGTGCTTATTATGGCAAAGCCAAAACATTCTTACTACAAGTGTTATATGATGAGGAAGAATCCTGAGCATTGTGGTAAAACCATTCTTTTTAGAAATATTGGGTTAAGCTCGGTATTCAAGTGAGTTTGAGCCCAGGAAAGGTAAGATTGTTTGCTGGATGAAGAGCTCGGTGACTTCGCAGGGAGCTCGTGGTGATGTTTCATGAAGTTTGAATGTGGAATGCATAAATGGCCTCGAGTTAACCAGAGGAAAATGATAAGAATCGAGTTTGATAGCTCACCATTCAAAGGACTCAATGCAAAAGAGCCCGATTACCAAGGCAAGGAAAGAGTTAGTGCGGGGTTAGAAATCGATTGCAACACTAAGTTAGAGGATTCGAAACTCACCGAGTTGAGATTTGTGCAGACTCTATCCACATGGACCCCCCTCCTCTTCAAGTCAAATGGGTCAACGGGGGTCCAACATTATCTTAATTAAATTAATATTTTTATTTAAATATTTTAATAATAATATTTATTATTATTATTTAAATATTTTATTTAAATATTCTTTTAATTAATTGAGAAGACTAGGTCATCAGGCAATTAATGACCCATGATGGAACCTTCTCAGGTGGTTCAACTAACTGCAATAAATACATCATGGGCCTTCAATTTAGGAATGTAATTATGACCTTTCCTCTTCTTTCTCACATATTCTTCTATAAATGTAAGTTGGAAGCTCATTTCAAAGGGTTCTAATAGTTCAAACAAGTTGGACAGTTAGATATCTCAGGCAAGTGTATACTTTTCAAGAATCCTCTCTCTTCTGCAAGTTGTTCTTGTGTGTTGAGAGAACTTTCAAGCCTCCTCTTCAAGACTGTAATGGCAACTATTGCCTCTTCTGAATGTATGATGCATTGTGCATGTTATTGAAGCAATAAAGTGTGTGTTTTGTGACTAATCTCGGTCCTTTCATCCTTCTCGTGCTTCTTTGTGCCTTTCTCGTACTTGCAGTACACTTTGTGCAAGTTTAAGTTTCTATGCAGCAGATCTTGGAGTTCTGTGCTTATCGAGTGGTGGAGTATTGCATGTAGTTGAGTTGTGGTGTCCATTCATCCTTCTTGAGTTCACCCTTCTTCTTGGGAAACTGGTATATTTCTCGGTCCCGATAAAGTTTTAACAAAAGGAACACGTGTCTCTTAGTTTGTGGTATCCTGTACCTCTCTAAGTTGCAGTAGGTGAAGTTGACTGTGGTGCACACACCCTCTTCAAATTAACCCTTCCCGAGTCCTTGGAAACACCCTTTATTTGGTGCATCACCATCCCTAGTATAGTTTCATTTCTGTAAATCTCTTCCCTAAAACCCCATGAAAATGTTAGCGTAGATTAGATAATCATTTTTGTTACACTAGGAGTAGTACAACACTTAGTTTAGGAAGAGGAAGCCGGCCTTCTCCAGAGGTTCACCTCAAGCCCAAGTCCCACAGCTTGAGAGGTGATCCCATGTGTCCCAATCACACCAAACGTCCTATTCACATTCTGGCCATTCGGAGGGTGCAGTGATTTGGTGACAACATATAACAAATAAACCTCCAAATATAATAGTCAGTAGTATTAGTGAAGCTAATACTTACACCAGCATTTAACTACAAGAACCCATAATGGGAAGAATTAATAATAATTTTTAAAAAATTCTATACCTATAGCAAACTTTCTATATTAGTGTAAAAAAATTTCTTTCCCAACATCTAGAATGAGCAGGAGGATGTCGGGAGGCGGGGATGGGGATGAGAGGTTGGAAGAGGCTGCACGGGCTTTCAATTGTGACAAACACTTCTCAATCTCCTTTATCTCGGTGTTTCAATCCTTTTTGCATACAATTAGAGACTAAAATAGATAAGGGTGTAGGAGGTTTACTTGTTGTTGGGTTGAAGGTGGAATACACGCATGTGGACTTCTGATCTCGTTTGATCATGTGAACTCCTTTTTGGCTGGGAAGGACTACCCTGTAATAAGAAAGCAATACCACAAGAGAGAGTTAAACAATATATGGCAGTGGAATGCCTAGCGTATGCTAGATCTAGGAAGTGTGATCCTCCCAGAGGGCTGTCAATCCACTATTTATAAATTAATATGAAGTCACTGAAACATGTAAATAAAATAAATCTAGTGTTAGCATTCTGATTTGGGTGCCTCAGGTCGCTATCAGTGTTGATTCAATTAAATACTAAGAAAATGTAGGTAAAAAGGTATTTGGGTGGAGTCCAGGAAGTGTAGGTCATCATGTAGGTCACACACAAGGTCTGGTTGGGGTTGGGTAGTGTATTCTAGGTTGTTTGGGTGAAGAGGTAGGTCGTTGGTCTGTTCTATGTTGACAGACACATAGACCGACACCGGTTGGTATGACCGATGTCGGTTGAGGATAGACCGATGCCGGTTAAGGTTGACCGATATCGGTCACTGTAGAAGTGACAAAGGTCTAGGTGGGTGGTTTTGGCTCCACTCTATCTCAGAATAGAGGGTTAGGAGGATATGGGTGAGGTTTAGGTGAAAGGTAGGTTTAGGTCAGAGCTTAGGGGTTTTTAGGGGTGGTTTTGGGTATGTTTAGGTAGAAGGTGGGGAGTTGGCAGATGGCAGGGTGACCAACGACGGTCAGCCCGACTGACCGTGGTTAGGGTTAACCAGTGATGGTCACTGGTATTTGGTCATAGTTTGGAAGTGGGGATTAGGGTGCTCTGTGACTTCTCGGAGGGTTTCTAGGGAGTGGAATAGGGTAAAAAAGTGTCCTGTGTGTCGATATAGGTTGAATAGGGAGGTTGGAGGGGTAGGATAGAAGTAAAGCATCAAAACACGAGTGAAGGATATAGGGATCCACTTACACCGGGATCCAATGCGTGTAGAGGATTTAGCGAGTTGATGAAGAAGAGTGCTAGACATTGGTGAAGGCTGGTAGGTTGGTTGGAGAGCTCTGCTTGAGCTCTGTCTAGGTTAGGTTCCTTCAATGGTTGTTCTCACAAAGGTTCTTGTGAGTGTGTCCAACGATGGTCTCTGCTGGGAGTTCTAATGGCCTTGTTGCTTCAATGAGTTGCCAATGAGCATGCCGATTTCTTCGAATGTCCAATTCTAGACAACAACCAATGAACCAATAACCCAAAAATGTAAAGCTAACTAAAATTTCAACAAACCCTTTGGAAAGAGTTGGAACCGGGTATTTACAGTGACCAACGCGGTCCCACTTTGACGGACATTGGTAAAACTATAACTAACACTAGTTATGTTGGGGAGGTTTATTTTTAAAAAAGTGAGGAATATGCCTTTCCTACTTGATTTTGAGTGGCGGAGCACATGTGTCCTCTTCCTTAGAATAGGTAATAGGACAAAGAGGGGTCGTATGAGTTGGGTGGCCACGTATTAGGGCTTTCTAGAAGGGTATGGGCTAGGTATGGGAAAGGTGGGGAGTGGAATGGTGAGGTGGAGGTGCAAGTGGGGTAGTGGAAATGTGAGGTGGAGGGGTAAGTGGGGTAGTGGACTGGTGAGGTGGTCGGTCCAGTGGCATGGTGAGGTGGCTTGATGAGTGGGTAAAGGGGAATTTAATTAATTGGTGTTAATTAAATCCTTGGGTATGTGAATGAGGGTCATTATGGTGTGTGAAAGGGGGTGTGAGTGACTGAATTAGGGTTAACTCGATCAACTCAGAAATGTGATTATGAGGTTATTTTGGAGGAAAGTGATGAAAGGTGACGTGTTTTTGGTGTCTACATTTTCCTCTTTTTGTTGGGCAGCCTGTAGTGGTAGGTGGTGTGACAAAAACAAAGGTTAGTTTTTACCCATGTGAATGTAGGGTGAGAAGGTGGATGTTGGGTGCCCTCAAATCGGGCACCGGGATGACGATGAAGAATAGAGAGTCGGTGGGTGGTTTGATAAAGTAGGGGTATGTGTGAAGGGGATGAGATTCATGGGTATGGTGATGGTAAAAGGTAGGGTGGGTGAGTAGGTAGAGCATTCAGACGTATGCACATGTTGTAAAATGCAATGAGGTACAAGGGTTTCTCAACATAATAAATTTATGTCAGCTAAGGTCGCAAGGGTCATCCAAACACGGGTTATTGAGGTCGATATCCAGGGTAAAGGATACGGTCAGGCACTCAACAAGGTAAGATGCATGAATGCATAGGGTGGTTCCAGTACATCCAAAAGGTAAAAGGTCAAGGTTTTGTTTGGACAAGGGTCACAAGATAGGTAAGGTAAGGTCATCAAGCTAAGAAAAATAAGTACCGTCATCACAAGATGCAACAAGTGAGGATGTGAGAATATCCACTTAATCAACGGTTGGGTAGGTAGGCGTAGGTAGGTTGCTTTGTGGGTAGGGTAGTGTCAATCAAGCATACACACATGTAGAGATTGTGACATGGTACCATGGTGAAGAGATTTCAAACTCTACATCGTCCAGGGTCGATCGGGTTATCCAAACAGGGGTTGTTGAGGTCCGGTATCTAGGGTAAAGGATATCCAGGAACTCAATGAGGTAAGATGTAGGAATGTGTAGGGTGGTTCCGATACATCCAAAAGGTCAAGGTTTGTTTGGGTAAAGGTCATGACCATAGGAAAGGTAAGGTTGGTAGGCTAACAACATGGTAACAACATCGCAAGGTAGAGCGAGTGTGTAAGGTCGATGGTCACCCCAAGGGGGCAGGTGTGGGTAAACAAGGTGTGGCATAGGTAAAGCCATGGGAGGGATAGAAATATGCCCCAACTGATGGTGAGGGTGAGTGATGAATGATGAGGTTAGGAGGATGAGGTGAAGGGTCAGGGTAAGCTTTAGGTGAGGTGAAAAAGGTGGCGGGTAGGTTGATAGAGTGGAAGTGGAGGCAATGTGATGGTCGGGTAATGGCAAACCGGTCAAGGTTAATTGATTCGGTATAGGAAACTGACCATGGTAAGCTAGGGCACATGACCGATGTCGGTTAAGGTAAAACCGGCGTCGGTCACAGGTTGTGGTTTGTATAAAAAAGGAAAATTCCTTTTTTATGGAATCATTGTCACTTGCCAAATAGGAGAAAATGACAAAGTGAGAGAGAGAAAGGTTGACAACGTTTGAGCTGAACGGAGAGATGAGTTGGAAAGCCGCATAACGGGTGAGCAATATTTGATAGGTGGGTCCACGAGATCAGATTGATCGATTCGGTTGGTTGGAGGTGAGGAGGTTGATTGGGTGATGGCAGAGGCAGGAGAGGGATTAGGTGGACCACCGGTGCAGTGGCCCGACATGCCACCATGGAAATGACAACGTGATGAGGTAAGAGGCAATCCCTTTTTGTGTTTTGTGAGGTAGATTGGTGTGGAGGTCGGGTTTTGAAAAATGGGTTTTGGGGGAAAATGGAATTTGAATTTTGGGAGGGAAAATTTATTATAAGAGGAATGGGGAGAGAGGTGGGTGGGTGAATGAGGGTGGGGAGGGGTTGAGGGGGATTTAGGTAGAAATGGGTGGGTAGAAGGGTAAAGAAATGGAAGTTGTAGGTAAAGGGGGTTTGGGTGTTGCAGTTTTCATTGTGGACAATGAGTGGTGTTAGTCAATTGATTGCCAATGTCGGTGGTGTCGAACCGGTATTGGTCACGAAATAGGTGACCAACGCTAGTTTATGAAAATGGGGTCGGTTAGAGATAACCGTACAAGTCATGATTTGGGAAAAATGGGCCACAAGTGCCCTAGGTTGGGTGGGTGAGATAGGTAGGGGTAAAAGAAGATGTTTTGGTGAAAAGCAGAGCGAGGGGTGAGGGGTTGAAAGAGGTATGGGTGAATGATAGGGGTTAGGTTTGGGGTGTGTAGAGAGAATAGGTGAGATGAAGGTAGGTGGGGAGGAAAAAAAAAAGAGGTAGGGTAGTAGGTATAGGTGAGGTTGCAAGGGTGATTTTGGGTATGATGATGCTTTGTTGGATGTAGGTGAGAGATAAGCTGTAGATGCAAGACATGGTGTCACCCTTGCTCTTGATGGTTCATAGGGGTGCGGCAGTTGATGAGTGGAGGCATGTGGCGAGATGTGGCCTCGATAAGGGTCGAGACGCTACCGACATGTAGTATGGAAGCTGAGTTTGATGGTCATCCTCATCGATAGATGAGATTCGACAACCAACACGTTCCATATATCAATGGGGGAGATGATAGTCACCCTGGAGGATGTGTACATGATCCTATAATTTACTAATATTGGGGACGCTGGTATATTCGATCACCTCAAAGGTGTTTGAGGAGATGATGTTGATAGTGTTTGGTGAGGCGTTGGTAGAGATAAGGTTTCACTGATTGCTAGTATGAGCTATGGAAGATGTACCTAACCTTTGTCCAAAGGAGATGAGGCTAGTAGTGTTATTGATGGAGGCAGTATGCTATTTTGCACTACCGGATGCAGAGAGGTGAGGAGATTCCATGATCATTGATGGGGTTCTTCATGACATGGTGGTGGATATGACATGTTTTCCATGGGTGCCAACATTCATGGTGTAGTTATACGAGGAGTTGTGGGCGTATGGGTGGTTCCACAGTTCAACTTATGCCGCACTATTGTTCTTCACTTGTTGGGCCTATGAGCACATTATGTGTGTTTGTTCAATTGGTATGCCTCGGGTGGATGCATTCGAGCTGGGTTTGGTTTGGGTAGGTTATAGGCGATGGGTGCCTATGATTGGAGAGTGTCGAGCAGACAAGGCTACTCATGATGTAGCATATTGTGTAGTTATTGGAGGGATTGTTTGGCATGGACATTATTTGGAGACCGTATGTGGGTTATCCCTCATACAGATAGATGGTCGTGTTTCACTCGGAAATGCTTCGTTCCTTTTAGAAACAGATAAGGTTAGGGTTAGGAGGAATACCTGTAGAATGTCGAGATGATGTGCGCGTACCGTAGAGAAAGATCAGGTTGACTGCGGAGAACTCCTTTTTGTCTGGGAAGGACTACCTGCAAATAAGAACACAAGACCACAAGATTTGATTAAACAATAAATGAGGAAACTCGCCTTGGCCCAGAAATGTAAAAATTCCTTTCGAAGGTGGTCGGTTTTCCCGCTAACGTGAATTAACACAAAGAAGCGTAAAATATCAATTAAATTGCTTGGCTGAATTGGGTAGGGAAAGGCTGTTTTCCTGAAGTTTTTGATCAAAGGAACCGTCGCTTTGCACCTATAACCGATGCCGGTTACTGATAACCGATACCGGTGGGTTCTAGGATCTTCTGGGCTGGTTGTGGTGTTTGTAATGGCTGGTTTTTGGATAGTATTAGGAAATGGGATGGTTAGAAGCAAAAGAATGACAGTTAGAGGTAATGGTACGTTGGATAATGGATTCAGAAACGGATTTGGGAGGACTGTAATTCCAAAAGCATAAGAAATGTTATAATGGAGGACATGCAAGATGTAACTTACTGGTTTTTACGAAGGTGCAAGTTGATCTCCTTTGCTGTAAACACGTCTAGTATTTTCACTCGTCTCTGCTTGGTCAAGTGAAGATCTGGACTCTGTTCCTCGCTCGCAATGCTCTCTGTTGATCCAGCAATCCTTCGACTGATCTCCAAAATGAAATTCCGATCCGTTGTTTTGGTTTGGGGAGCCCATTTACAGGGAACCGATGGCGGTTGCGTAACCGACGGCGGTCAGTAGAACCAAGATCGGTTAGGAAAAAGTAGGCTATTTTTAGTAAAATAGCCCACCTTCCCTGTTTTTCTCCCGAGGGATCAGTTGCGGGCTTGGTCAAGTGGCTAGAAGGTCGGCTTTGGGTGCGAGTAAGGAGGCATTAGTTATGGATGTGAGTCTAGACCAAGTCATGAGTCCTAATTAGGTTAGTTTAGGCTAGGTCATGGTGAGGTGGCCAAGTGAGGTGGCGGGTAAGGCGATGTGGATTTATCAATTATGAGGTAATTAATAAATAATTGTGTAAGGTTTAGGTAATGAGGTTAGGTTGTGAAATGGGATGCGGGTCACAAGGGGTCGTAAGACACGAATTTGGTGTCTACATTAGCCCCTTATTATCGTGTAGCTTGTTTTGTTAAAAGTGCATGCTTGAAAAATAATATGAAGTGGTTTCTCATGTTAAGGATATAGGTAATCCCCCTCAAATCTATCACCGATGGAGTGAACGGGAAATCAGGGATAGGGTTGATAAAGGGTACATGTTGTAGAGAGGATGGTAAGGTGGTAGGGAAGGTCCAAGGAAGCAGACGCATGTTGAAATGCAACAGTACGACTAGGGTATATGATTTGTGACGAAGCAAACCGGCGATGTATAGGCAAAGGTCGATAGTTTATCCAAACAAGGGTGATATAATCCTGGTATCAAGGCATGTAGGAAGTAGCTTGTGGTATATAACAGGTAAGGTACAGGAACGTTTAGGCATGTTCGGCAGTACCAAATGGTTGGTTTGGTTGAGATAAACGTCACGGTCTAGGTCTAGGCAAAGTTGGTCGACAGATCAAGTCAAGGACCCTAATCGTGCTAAAACACGAACAGGTGAGCTCGATTGAACACAAGGTACATGATGGATGGATAAAATAAAATGTTGATTGTGGGTATGGTATGGAAGTGATACGGCCTTGGGTCGGGCCAAGTTGTTGGGTTGTGGCCTTGGGGCGCAGACCATACTGGTAGAGTGAGGCCTTGGGTCGGGCCAAATTGGTAGGGCGAGGCCTTGGGTCGGGCCCAATAAGTAGGTTGAGGCCTTGGGTCGGGCCAAATGGTTAGGGTGAGGCCTTGGGTCGGGCCAAATAGGTAGGGCGAGGCCTTGGGTCGGGCCAATTGGTAGGTTGAGGCCTTGGGTCGGGCCAAATAGGTAGGGCGAGGCCTTGGGTCGGGCCAATTGGTAGGTTGAGGCCTTGGGTCGGGCCAAATAGGTAGGGCGAGGCCTTGGGTCGGGCCAATTGGTAGGTTGAGGCCTTGGGTCGGGCCAATTGGTAGGTTGAGGCCTTGGGTCGGGCCAAATAGGTAGGGCGAGGCCTTGGGTCGGGCCAATTGGTAGGTTGAGGCCTTGGGTCGGGCCAAATAGGTAGGGCGAGGCCTTGGGTCGGGCCAATTGGTAGGTTGAGGCCTTAGGTCGGGCCGGACGTGAACAAATGTTGTGCAGCAAAGGTGGACAGAGGCGATATTGGTGAAAAAGAGGCAAGGAGTAAAGAACGGCAAAGAATGGGGTGAAAGTTGGGTATCAAACCGATGTCGATTCCGCATGACCGATATCGGTTAAGGGACCGATACCGGTTTCTTAGGGCAAAAAAGAAACCGACATCACAAGGTCGAAAAACCTATAAAAAGAAAAATACGGCTACTGTCATTTGTCACTTTTGTTATTTGCAATCCAAATTGACTTATCGCGCGTGGAGAGTTTATTTGGAGGGGTATTGAGTGAGGTGGAGCTATTTGATTGGCGGAGAGAGTTGATAGTGGGCCCGAATAGTTGAGGAGGCAGCAGGTGATTGGCCGGGGACCCAGCAGATCAGGATTGGAGCCATGGCATAGGCCGGAGGAGGTGGAGGAGCTGGACCAGCTGGACCGCCACCACCCATCCCACCCGGCGACGTGTGTCGTCTGCCGTAGGTTCTAAACTCGTTATTTTATGCATTTGGTTGTATTAAGTGAGATTGGGGGTTTGGGTAGGAATTTAGTTGTTTTAGGAAATGAGGAGTAAAATAGACGTAATTTGAAAAAGAGAGAGGGTAGATAGGTAAGATAGGGTAAGGCGGCTAGGTGTGTAAAATTTAGGGGTGTTTGGGTGGGTAGATGGGTAAAAATAGGTGAAAAATGGTTTTGGGGGCCGCGCGAGGTTCGGCTCGGGCGGGAGGCGTGTGGACGTGTCGGTCGATAGGCTGGCAAGCATCGGTCGCAAGCATAGGAGTGAGAGTTGAATTGGGGGCTCTGAGCATGTCGGTCTCGTATCGGCGGTATCGGTGGGGAAGGTTGAGGTGGAGTTGGGATGGGATTGGGTGT